>BGPR01001719.1:149294-222637 GCA_013235015.1 Araneus ventricosus
ATAATCTGAAATTTGTTGTTATAGAGGGGTATGTTTGTTTTTAGTTGTGTACAAAGATAATTAAGTTTGCAGATAAATATAACTTTATTTATATGTATTGCTAACAGTGTATATTTATATACGCCATGTTTTAAATTTTCTTTAATGTTTACTCTGAATCTGTCCCTACTTTAAACTTACCACTTTAATATTCATTACATCAAATTGTATCGTAACCTTAATGGAAATAATATAACAATATTCTGAGCTTCCTGATGAAATACACTCAGAAAAGTGCCCATTCTTGGGTTTTACCAAGTAAGAATAACGGTTTAACAGTGATAATTGATATTTGAACTTGTAGAATAATTATCAGCTGGTTCTATGCCTGTTTCCTTTTATATAAAATGTTATTAAGTAGTTCTAAATCTGTATTCCTGTGAATTCTAGTATAAATCTCCAACAAATAAAAAAAGTTCTTACCAATACTATTTTATCTTTGTTTAAGTGGAAAAGGCAAATTACATTGAATTCTACAAATAAGGAGTATTACTTTGGTATGCATTATTACTTTGAGCATTTTTGTTGCAACCTTTTTTCTTGTACTTTTTCCTCATCTTTTTCAAACTTTTTTCTAAGTTCAAATTTCATCTTTTAATTAAAGATAGTTAAAATTGTATATGCATTTGAAAGTGTCCTTGGAAAATTTTAGCTCATTTTGATAATTTCATCTAATGTTAATATATTGACATTTGCTTTCTTTTATGATCAAATATTTTATACTTTTCCCCACCTAAACACGATTGATATTGATTTGATTTTCATTCTATTTTATTTATCGTTTGAAAGGTCTGATTATAAAATGTAGAATATTTATTTCTGTACCTCTTGTGTCCAAAGTTTTATCGTAGATTTATTTTAAATATTTTTTTATTTGGCTCTAGTTTTAATTTGATTTGATTACTGAATCTTGAGAGAACTGATTTTTTTTTTGATTTTGTAATAAAATTTGTTGAATATACGGTATACCACAATGTATTTATCATCTTAAGTATATAATATTTTGTCTTATCTCTATAAATCCATCCTTGTCCATATTTCATACAATATATGCAGAGCATGTCTGGTAGGTAATAGCCTTCAGTACACGGAGTGTGATTCTTCTACTTTGATGGTGTTTGTGCCAGGATATAAAATATTTTGTGTTATATAGGATGTGAGGAATCTGGTTTTACCTCATAAAAACTACTACGTCCTGTTTTTTCTGGTAAGAAGGGCAAGTAAAGAGTTGTACGTTTGACTTTAAGAACTTTCGATAAAATTCCATACCTATAATATACCTTGCCAGTGCCTGTATTTTGTAAAATACTTGCTCATGATCTAAACGTTAGGGATCAAAAACTTTGTTTTAACTATTTAACCCCATTTCCTTTAAGGTTGATTTCTTGAAAATTGGCTTTATCAACTGTATCATTATCTTATGAAGTGAAGTTCTTAGAATCACCTGCATCGTCTGATGAATCTAAAAAGACTGTAGCATTTTCAAAACTGATTTAAAATGGAACGCCTGTAAAATTCCCAAGTAAGAGGTTTCTACTTTAACAGTTTATTCCTACAAATCATGGATTATCTCGTAGAGATATAAAATTTTTTATACTGGTGTATAATTGTGGGTCTTTATTCATATCGTCGGTGATTTTTTTGAATTGGAAGCATGTCTTTAAAGACTCTGAATCTTTATATACCAATTTTAAAACTTTTGAATTTTAGTAATGCTTTTATTGTGGGGAAGACAAGATAGGAGAAAAAGTATGTACACTCCTGAATTAATTACAGTGGTAAAAAAAGATATATTTTTTTTTGCAAATAGCTAAAAACTCCAATTGAGACAACACCACTGAAAACAAAATTCACGTCAGATACTCACAAAAAGTAGCTCTATGAGCACAAGAAGGTTCCAATTAGCTAGATAGACTGAATCTTGAACTAGTTAATTACAGCTATTGTTATTAATTGAAAATGATTTCTACGGTCCGTACATACAATTAATACATACATCAACCACTACTAAAATATCGAACTACACAATTCTGATTTGGGTGATGGTGGATCACTGACTAATTCACAATACCATTTGCTACTATGCAAAATTATTATTTAAAAAATTTTTTAATTAAAGTATAATTATATTACTAGCAAGAAATTTATTACATAAAATCCTAACTCATTAAGAATTACACAATGGGTGAGTACTTATTTACTCTTTTACCATTTTCTTTTGATTAGAGGTTTAAAAGTAATATGGTAGAATTGTTTAATTTAAAGAAAATGTAACTGATGTTACATTTCCTCCACTAATCCATTATTTTTCAAAACCTATAATTTGTAGTTTTACAATATCCAGGCAACATCTATTAGTAATAAATTTCATTACTAATATATATTTATGCAAAATATTAAAAAAACTGATAATCTTAATCTTTTGCATCAGTTCCTTTAATTCATTATAAAATGTGAAACTATCTTATAAACAAAGAAAATTTATTTGAAATCTAGATTCAGGGGCCAAATAATTAGGCTTGATTCCAATTATTCTGTCTGCGAAATAATACATTCAAAATTAGTAATTCTCTTGGCTTCCATTAATTCATTTGGGATTGGTATATTTCTGTTCCATAATATTTTAAATAATAAAAAGATATAATATATGCATTACATATTTGATATCTCTTATTCACACTTTTAATTAGAATCAGACATTTTAAGTTATGTTAAAATTATGAAATAGGGCTGTTGTATAGTTGTTTAGCTACAGTATGTCCATATTATGTATTCAGCTTCTGGGGTCAAAAAACATAAAATTAATTACAATGTGTATCACTTTAAGCCCATTTACTAAATCGATTTAATCTATAAAGCAATTCTATCTTTCCTACTTTACACGTTTGTTTTAACGAACAATCAATTTTGAATTTAAAATGTATCATATACCATCGCCATAAGAAAGTGTATCACTAATCTGTTTTGGCAAAAATATTGACAATTGTATCTTGTAAATTGACTCCATTTGATGCGTGGAAAGTGTGTAGTCTGCAGAGAGTATTGCCTATTGAATTCAAATAAATAAGCTGCAATAATATACATATATATATATTTTCCTAGATAGCCTGTCTCAAAATTCTAACTGATGAAATTACTCAATAACATTCAGTCTCAAGGGGCTCTGCAGATTTTGGCAATGATCCTTTCTTAGTGAGTACTTGATAGGACAAGATGATGAACTGGGTAACCCAGGATGTAAAGTATATAGAAGAACGGATTTACCATATTGCGGGCGTGGAAGGTCTAACTGGTCAGCAGGCAATAACTCCCCTGATGTCTGTTAGAAAAATTTATAAAAAGAGACTCAGTAAATCAGCATCACCTCTCATAGCTAAATTTTACTCCAGCCTGTACCTCCAGTGTAAGGTAAGATTAATTCAGTACTATAAAAGAAACTATTTTGCATCCAGCAGACCCAACCAAAACTCAAACCGGCTGGTTAAGAAGAAAAAATCTGAAATACCTATCAATCAGGCCAGCGTTTCTATTTTGAAGAATCTTGTTATATTTCTCCTGTGGGTTTCATAGTTGCTGAAACCATCGATGATTTGAACCAGTTTTTCTTGGGTCAGAAAACCTATACACTGATTGTTAAGATGCCAAATCTTCCTCTTGAGATTATAAACGCTCGTATTACTAGCATTACGTATCAAGGCAAGGTTATGAAAAAGATTGGTAAATGGATTCCTTTTAGTTGATTTCGTAAGTGATCTCTCTCATTTCTTTATAATCCACTCATTGCTTTACTTTCGAATGAAATCATAAGTATTTCTAAAATAAGTCTTAGGCATCCAAAAAGTGATAATCTGATCACCACTTCTGACATTATCTACTCTCAATGTCAAAAAATGTCGTTTCATGTATTTATAATTTAATCTATACCTGGCACATTTTCCAGGCTAAATTGGAGTTTAATGTACAGTATACCTTTATTACTAGCATTTTGAAAACGTCGTTACTTCCTTAATCATAAAGTGATTCTTTTAAGAATGCACTATTTAATATCTGCATGGTTAGACAAGGAAAGATCCATACGTCAAAAGACCCGCCAAAGAAAAGACATCAAACTCTGTTCCATAAAAGCATTGAACCCAAAATTGTATAAAATCCACTTACACCAAAAAAGAAAGGAAGGAACATTCCTGGGTGTTCGTTTGGCACCAAGAATCTATCCCATGTCAATCAAACCAAATAATCATGCCAGGCCATCAAAATCTGTTTTAAGTGTAAGCAGCCGGTTTACAAACCCAGTGAATAGTTTTTATGCCAGTTGGCACCATTTTCTTTAAGACAAACCATCCAGAGACGATTATGACACCGCGCACTGGGAAACCAATGGGCACAATTAAATTTTTAGAGATGCTGTTTAGAAAAGATGCTGAAACTGGGACAAAACCAGGATCTAAGGTGTAAATTAGCTAATCCTGGTAGTTATGGCACAAGCAAAGAAAGGAACAGGAGACCAAAAATAATAGTCTTTAAGGCAAATAGAAGAAGATCCATAGGTCTGCCCCAAGCAAAATGTCTTCCCCGTAAATCTAGATACCCAGCTGAATATACACTTCACTACCTGCACCTGCAAGCACTAATGTTCTTTGAACAAGAAACGAAGGAAAACCCTCACGCCCTCCTACATGTGCATTTATCTATGCTCTAAATCTTTGAACCTAAAGACCAATTGGGACTGGGAGTCAGATCTGGTACTCTGAAAACGATAAAAAAAGCTCACAGAAGGAATTCAAACACTTCAAGGCTTCATTACTGGGTGTTGATATGCATATAAAAAACATTTTTTTAAAAAAAAAAAACTCAATTGGAGGGGATGTCATGGTTTAAATGGCCTTTGGTATCCCGTGGTGGAAACTTAAAATCTTTAGTCGAAAATAAAATAAATCTGAAAGTGTCATCAGGGATACGCCGTGCTAGATAGTTTGCCACTGGTTCACCCTTATCATAACAGACTGGACATTTAACAATCAATACCAGATGCAGGTGAATCTGTATGGAATATCCGATGAACAGGTAAAACTTCTTCTAAATGACCTATCCTTTGGAGGCTGACCTGAAATCTAATGGAAGATCCTCAGTGATGCATCTAGTTCAAGATGTTGTTGGCAAGAATTACTGAGTAAGCAGGAAGGTCTTGATCTTAAAAACAGTATAAAAAAGCAAAGGACATTGACCTTGGAGCACTTTGAGCTCTGGTCTGTCATGATGACATAACTACAGGGTTCCTAAGCATTCACTTGCAAAAGAATAAATCATAGTATCAATTCCATATTTCTTTTCTTCCCAACCCCACAGTGTTGTAATTCATCTAATTTTTTGTAAATTTTACTTTAATGTAAATTAAATTGAAATGGAGTTTCTGTCTATCTCCTATAATTAACAAGGACCTTTTAGCATCTCATAATATATCTATAAAATATGATATATATATTTCTAGGCATTTAGCAAGCTATCTGTATTCTAGACTTTATATTTTTCTACACTGTATATATTTTTTCTAAGGACTGTATGTATATTTTTTTTCATGGATCAGTTTCCTTTACACTGTTATATCCATATCGAAAATAATAGTTTCTCGCAAAAATGAATGAAGCAAATCGGGCGAGCATTTATTATCTGTTTGAAATTGTGAAAGTTATGCTAGTATGGTGTGTAGAAAACGAAACTTGAATAAACTGTTTCTTTTAGTATCCTTTATTTGAAATCCAAGGAACCTGGATCACATGCAGTTTTATACACACCTGGAAAATTTTGCATGAAACAAAGGGTTACTCTTAAACTACAAATATATTTTCTGTTTAAAGGAATATCCAATAGAATTCAAAATGGTTCAACTACTGTTTAAATGCATCAAAAAAAAAGTGAAATGACGATAAAATCGAAAGAAATTGATAAAAAGTGAAAGCTGTTATGCCTATTCTTCCTTAGAGAAGTTTCCTCTCTGAATCTATAAATCCCAAGACGTGTATAAAACCCCAAGAATGAAACTGGCAAATTGTTCTGAAGGCCTATTCTAATTACATGCAAGTTAGAAATCACAGAATATGTGCCTATTCAATTAATGTACCAGTCGAACTTTACTGAATAGTCAGTGACTTCCATTATTTACACTGCCATCTTTTCTCTGTTTTAGAAACCGTCTGAATTTTAACTTTAAAATGTGCTTTTATATGAAAAAAAAAGCACCAAAAGAAGAATTTTGTGTTAACCTTCTGAGGCCAGTTTGCAGGGACCTGGAAATATTAATCTAAATATTTGAATTTTAATTTCAAAGCATGAACTGAAGAATCTCGATAAATAAAAAAAAGGAATTTAAACCTGCCCACTCCACATACGACATGCCCAATCTAGTAGATGATTTTGCTCTTGAATGTGTACTTTTTGCAGAAGACACATCTCCTTTAACTAGAGTTGAACTGCTCTGAAATCACCAGAACTCTTTACTGGAAAAATGTTTACTTCTGTAATGAAAAAATACCTTACTATGAACAAATATAGACGCTAATCTCTGAATAAAACAAAGATATTTTCTGTAATTTAAATTTAGAAATTTTATCTTAGTAAAAAATTGCCCTTTAAAGTGCTATTTTAAAACAAAAAATCTGTAGTCAACCAATGAGTCGTTTTATTCATCTCCTGTGTGGATATATACTTAGGCCCCTTTATCAGCTTCTCCAGATCAAAGGCTGGACATTTAAATTTTTTTGTATCCCAGCAGGTTCTAATTTTAATACATTAAAATGAAACAAAGTGAATGCACCTTGTGTTTTGAAATTCTTAACCAATTAATTTATGAAAGTTCAACTGATCAGTTGAAAATTGCTAGAAAGCTATTATAAATTAAGATCTTCAGAACTCCATCTTGGGCGTCATCTGCAAATATGCCTAGAGTATGTTAAATTATATTTTCTGAAGTCCAATTTTATGAGTAGCTTCAGTCCTGAAAATTGGTAAACCATCTGACTCCTGGCGACGTTTCTTTGTCAGTTTGTTCTGTAATGGTAAGACATAATTTCTCCAGTCAAACTGAGTCAGTCGTTATAGATTTTAAATAAGATTTTAAGAAACTTCCTGAATTATCTATAATAGAGGGCTGAAATTGTTGAGATCAAGTAATACTTGCCTGATGAAAAGAGAAAAGCAGGAAAAGAATCTAGGTTAAGCCATGTTAATTTTATTGAGATCTACAGATATCTTTGCAAATCTATGACCCAAAATAAAACAATGCAAAGGAAGTTACTTAACAAATATGTCTGAAGGGTCTTACTATCCAGCAACCGATATCATACACTCTCTTTCCCCTTATAGCTGTAATGGTCCCAGATAAGCAAATCTCAAACCCCATTCTGAGTAAAATATATAATAATAAGAATATATTTTCAATAATAAGAATAATAAATGTTAAAAATAGAATAATAGATAATAAAAAATAAGAATAAATTTCAGTAAGCAGGATTAATTAATGGGAAGCCTCAATTTCTATTCATAATGAATATAGATTGCTGCATTCCAGTCTTTAGTATCCGAAACAATAAATTCTGGTAATATAACTGAATTAGATGAAACTGGGTTTCTAATGAAGATATATCCCAACATACAAAGGATGTACATTGTCTCTGAATTATTATATGATTCAGTATAATATCAACTGTCTAATATAGCATGTATGTACATTCTTTGCGCTACCGCCAGTGATACATTTACTATGGTTACTTATTATTATTCTTATATATTACTTTTCCAAAGTTTTGATTTTATAAATAATAAAATGGTAATGGATTGGGAATCATCTAATTTGAAAAAAGTAAATGAACATTGCAAAACAACATAAAAAACAAGGTAAGTGCGCAAATAAAAATAAATGATGTCAACTAATGGAAGTAAAATCCTTTTGTGAAGAGAAAATTGATAAAGACTCCCTTTTCAGGCGAAAAAATGACATTTGAAGCAAAACCTTAGATTAATGTAGTGTTGCCCAGAAGTATCTTTTTGCTAATGGCGCATATCATTCTGTTTTCATAAGAAAATAGTAACGAAACATTCACGAAGAAGGTCTTCCTAACTTTGATCGCTCCTCGCATATAATCATTCTTTTGTGCCAACTGATTAAAGCTCCAGAATAAATCTAACTATCCCACCACCTAATGTCGCCTTTACGAATCTTCCTCGCCTTTCGCTGAAAACAGAGTTTCTATTTGTTTTAGGTTACTTACCCTTCTGGATAAATATCGCCAGTCCGAAATGATACCTTCCCACTATGTCCGAACTAAACCAAAGTAAATAATGAACTTGTAAAACATCAAAAGTTACATGAGGCTTGGATTCTTCCACAGGGACGTACCGGTGGGAGAAAGACACGCCCTTGGCAGCGTAAGTATCACTTGCCTTAAAAGTGCCACTAAACCTTTCGATTATATAAGTCTGCCGGGAAACCTGAGTGAACTAAATATGCAAAATACTAATTATTGCCTTGTATAATAAATACTAAATTCCACCTAAATTCTTTAACTAATTGACTTTTACATACTATTCTTCCTTTGTATTGAATTCTCACCGAGGGACAAAGTTTAGGCTGTTGATAATTGATTCACTTAATGTAAAGGATTTTTAATACCTAATGCCACCATTCCATGAGCTTTGGTGCTATATGTTTACATCTGATCCAAAATATCATCTGTCTCTATATTGCTGGTCTACTTCCAGATTTGATTCTGTAATGACCCTTTCTTTTTCTGTCATATAAGACTGGAAGGAATGTTTAGACCCTAAATTATCGGTAACTCCTGGACAAACCAGGCCAAAATTAGAAAAGTGCCAGAAATAAAAATATGCTCTTAAAGAGACAACAAAAACAGGTTTAGGATCCTGAATAAAGTTAAAAGCAAAGTCGTCGACTGTAAAGTAAACTAATCAGTACTTATATGTATTACTGTCTCTTTAGAATAACATGCGAACAAATATAAGACAAAAGAATTGGTTTAACCCCAAGCTGAAATAAAGAATCTGAATCTATATCTAGTTTACATCTAGGAAAACATATATGTAAATAATTAATATAAGGGAGCATAACTCACACTTTTCCATAATGCTTTTCCTTGTGAGAAATGTAGTCCCAAGATCCATCAGGCCATTTTATATCTTTTTAATTGTTTAGAAATCTCGTGCATGATGATATCTGAGAACATCTATAGATCTCTTCCTCGTGTCCAATATATTGAGTGTAGCTTCTCAGAAAATTTTCAGAATGAATTATTCCATCCATGGAAATGTCATGGGAGCTAATGACTAACTTAGAGTGTCAAATCTGATTTGAAGTATTTTCAACCTAATTGGATTATTACAAAGTATTTCGTTCTTATTCTTCAATTGTCTGATGTATATATATTGTTTTATAAGGATGTCTCAATATTTACTTTTGTATTTCATATTTAAGTCTTTCAAATTGTCAATTTTCTCTTCTTCGTATCACAAATCAATATTGAGAAGATTTAATATATTTTAATATTTATCATAGGAGGCGTACACGCGTCTGAAGAGATTGATATCCTCTGATGAAGACAGAGGTTTTAAGAAAAAATATGATGGCTAATAAACGAAAAGAAATTTCCCATGCATAATGCTCTTTCACAAAATAAAGTGCAAACACTTTGACAAATAATATATAAAGACATCGCTTGAACTGCATGGAATATTTCTCTTTATGCTGAAATCTAAATCAATGTAAAAATATATTCTACTTTAATGAACATAAGGAATGCTTCTCATTAATTAGTTAAATTATGCCACAAAAAATCTATGACTTTTATTTGTACCTTATTATCAGATTTTATTTTCTTCAGTTCTAGAGAGAACTCTATATTATGTGCAGATTAAGAGGTGCAGAATCATTAATTAGCTAAGATGAGTATAACAAAGGAATTTAGTATAGAATCAAAAGAACATACCGATTTAATGAAAACAGACTAATCTCAGTATCTCTGAGCTATAATGCAAATGATAGCTTATTTTAATAAACCAGTATGTGAGAGACTTAAATTGGTTTTAATGGTTAAATTTTCAGTGTTATAAATTACTAGATCCTTTGGCAATACTGGGCCATGTAGGGTTGAATGAAATGTGAGAACTATGGATTACAATCTCTCAAAATGAGTTTGATATAAATAAGGGATTTAATTATATCAAGATTTGAAAATAAACAGATTAGTCGTATCTCCAAATCAAGATAGAAAGAGAGCAAAATTAAGAAGATCAATTATTTATCTATTCCATCAAGACTGAAATGAATGACTGTACAGAAAAGCAAGAATATTTAAATAAAAACTAGTTTTAAGAGAAATAATATTTGAATATATTAAAATGCTAAGAAATAAATTCAATATTCAAAATTTTAATATAACTGGCTTAAGCAAGAGAATATAGTAATTCCCTCTGATGACCATGTGATGGAGAAAACTGCGCATTTGATAATTGACGCAATTAAAGGGATATTTTTATTAAGGGTAGGTATGAATTTAAAAATGGATTCAACTAGATAAGGCTAAAAAATATCAAAAAAGAGGGGAAGATTTCGATGGTTTGTTTTCTCTTACTGTGAACCTATGTGTGGTTGAAATGTAAGCGGCAGATAAGATTACAGTCTCAGGATCTGATAGGCCAATAACCAAATGAGTTAAATATCCATTTGCACAATGTTTTCAAGAATATGTGTTTTCTGATTTCATTTAATCAATGCATGGCTTGACTGAAGAAAATGAGCAACACCATGAGTACGCGGTTGGAAAGCAGCCGGATAAGTAAGCGGTTTTTCGCTTCCCTTGCGGACACAATCATAGTATGGAGTTGCCTCCCTCCGATAATGGGACGTACCTTCTTCGAGAGAGGTTGGCCAGTGGCCGGTCAAGACACCAAGCTCAATTTTCGATTGCTATTGTAGCGACTGCTCTTCACTTGACCCTGGATGCCTGGGAAGGACTCCTTTGTGGCTTTCCTTGGGCAAGGAGGTTGCATCAGGATAAAAGAAGCAAAATCTATACTCTTCATAGTTCTTAGATAAAATACGTAGTCTCGGCTATTTTCCTGTTAAAAAAATAGTTGTTTCTTTGTTTTTATTTTTTTTGTAGTGGAAGTTCAGAGATTCCGGTTTCATACAAAATCAAATTTACATTTAAAAAAAATATGAATTACTTAACCAATGTATCCGGGATTTCGTTATTGTTGAGTGATCACATGATGCCTCCTTACGCTTTCTTCCCACATGTAAATTCATTATCAGCCGTAATTTAACCATATAGATAAGTGGCAATTTTCCATGAATTTCCATGTATTAAATACTAGCCCGCCTGCCGTTTATTTTGCTAGCAAGTGACGAGGACTACTCAGGAAGATGAAACCATTTTTATAAAATTAATATAATAATAATTTTTATAATATTAATTGAACTGCGTGAAAAACATCAGAAATTATAATTTTCCAATACAAATCGGAAACTTTAGTGCTTTTATTTTATTCCTGAAATTTTTAACTACCTCTCTAAACATAATATTGTAGCGGCCGACGCAATCTATTTGAAAAAGAAATTCAATGTTCAGGTTTAAAATAAGGCCGGAAGAAAATAACGGTTGTAATTTAAGTGCAACCAATAAAGAAATCGTGATTAATTAAGTTATTAAAAATACTTTCTTTTCGACATGAGTTCCAGTTTTAGCTGAGAAATTAAACAAACCGTTAAAATGGCGAGTAAACTGGTCGCCAAAGCCGCCTAGTTTATAATAAAGAACAAGATGAAGAGATCTCTCAGCTCTCTATGAGGTCAAAGTGTAAGAAATTATTATATGCTTATTGAACGCTTATAAATGTTTTCGTTCATCTAGAATTTTTAAAAGTTACCGTGAAAATTCTACTAGTAGTTTTGTTTTGCAAGAAATAGCGTTATTTTCAAAAAGTTATGGTTACGGGTTCTTTAGGCTGTAAAAAAATTAATTTTAAGTTCATTAATTTTTTTCACGAGGCAAACTAATTAAAACTTTAAGATTCCAATTAACCTTTAAATACCCTGTGTTGCTTTTAAGCAACATACTCACTTTTGCCTTCTAAAATATCGAGAATAAGACTAAAGCTCTAATGCCTGTTGTTACCAATAGAATACATACTGAAAATGTTATTAAATAAATTTACATCATACAGAAAGATGGCAGCCTGATTGCTGATGAAAAATAAAAATAAATTGATGATTTTCACTTTAGGCTGCATCTTTTTTGTTTTGTTTGCACGCTTGAGAACACCATATTTCATTCTGTGATGTTGAAGGAAATTCCTTGTACATATTATTAGTTCTTAAAATTCGTCTGTGTTTAATATTACAGAATTTTACCAAGGTAATTTTTTTGTCAATTGAAGCCCAGAGTTGTTGATTGGTAACAAACTGTTTTTCAGCCGTAAACTATACTGGTGTCCAAAAATAATGCACAATTTTGACTAAAGCTCTAATGCCTGATGTTGCTAATAGAATACATACTGAAAATGTTATTAAATCAATTTACAACATACAGATGGAAGCCTAAGTGCTGATGAAAAATAAAAATAAATTGGTGTTTTTCACTTGCGGTTGTATCTTTTTTGCTTTGTTTGTAGGCTTGAGAATATCACATATTCTACAATGTTGAAGGAAATTCCTTATCCTTATTATTAGTTCTTAAAATTCATCGGCGTTTAATATTATATAATTTTGTCAAGGAAATTTTTTTCTCAACTAAAGTCCAGTATTGTCAATTGGTAGCAAACTGCTTTTTTGCCGTAAACCATACTAAAACAAAATAGGAGTTTTTAAAAATATTTTTCCCATGTTTTATGTAAGAAATGAAAAAAAAAATATTTGTAATCAATTTTTTAAAAAATTGGCATTTAAGGGTTAAGATAAAAAGCTTTTTGATCCTATGAGTTCTATTTTGTCTTATACACTGAAGTTTCATCGTATAGACACTTTTTGATTAAGAGTATACAGTAGATCAGTGCTACCAGAAACTGACTTCATTGTATTAATTTTGTTTAAATGTTGCAGGTAACATATAAGCAGTCGTCTCATTTAACAGGATTTCGCATCATTTCATCGAAAGGATCTTTGAGACTCAAAAAATTTGCAGCAACAACGCACCCACAACTTGTTAGAATTTAAACCCAAACTCATTATCTTTTGACAATGAAGTCAAATCCTTGCCATCAAGTTACTGTGGTTCAATGAAACTTTGGTACAATAATAGACTTCCAGTTTATCATATAACTTTATTTCCTTGAAACTACATTGCATTTTCTGGGGTAAAATTAATGATATCTTATAAATATTTTTGTGAATACACATATTCCGCTATTTATAAATTATGCTATTAGAAAACAATTTTACCTTGTATTAAAAATAAAGTCTGTTTAAACATAGGATCTTAGGCTTAAATTAAATAAAATAATTAAATTACGTTGCCAAAATACTTTTATATGGCATGATGCAACACTTTTAACAATACGTGGATAAATATGGAAGAAATTTATATGGATTTATTCGATTCGAAAATTTAACGCTCAAAGAATAAAATTTTAATGAACTGTATTACGAATCTTTTAAATTTCTTTATTAATGTCTTAAAATTAAGAAAATACAGTTATAGAGATTTTTTGAAGGACATCAGAATGGGCCTTTCCTGTTAATATATGAATGATATTAAATAAAGTGATATTAAAACAGCACTAAGGAGTATCGGGCGCAAAATCACAGGACCAAATAGGAAAATGTTATGAATAGAGATAGTTTCGTCAGGATGAAGGGAAAAAATTGTTAGTGAACTCATAATAGTAATTTCTTGTTAAGGACCGTCGTCCAATTCTTTATTACATTAATCAATTCACGATAATCTGTCATTTTCTTTATTACAAGTTATTTAATGCATGAATATTCCTCAAAATACCAATTATAGAATCTTTACTGTTGATTCTATGATCTGCATCGCTGTTGGTCCTTCTCTCTGATTCTTCTTTGAAATGAAGCATCGGTTGACTTTTTCGAATTTTTTCATCCTTTAAGCAATATCTATAACTCTGATACCTAATGGTCATTTCATATTAGTTTTATATCTTTATACAACTTCTAAACATAGTAAATAAATTTAGGAATTATAAAATTCCATCAGCATATAGAAAATGCTCTCGTGTAGCTTAGTTTACTTATACTAAGTCCCTCTTTTATGTAACACGAGGCCTAAATTGGGATAAACCTCGTAGTTTTGCGCCGTAGTCAGAAGAATGATGCTTGGAATGTCCCCAATCTCCAAACTACCTCGACACACCAGTGGGAGAATGTTCCACCTTCCAATTCAGATTTAACGTCCAATAGGTTCACATGCAAGGTGGATCTTTGATGGAATTGGATTTCGCACCATGAACTCTCCGTTTCTGAAGCTGAGACCTTATCAGCAGATTACCTGAAAAACGTTCTGAATAGTAGTAGGCATTTTCAGCTTTCACATTAAATTTTATCTAAACCAAAAAAACTTACTCGGAAGATTTACAAAATTAGCTAAATAAAATAGTTTCTTTTCAAATGAGATAATTGATTGGAAGATGCGTGAATGTTACAAAGTATGCCTCGAAATTTGATAAGAATCCATTAAACATCAAAGTGTATCATTTTTGCCTTAAATGGTATATTTACATATAAATATCTCCAACATTTTATTTCATTAATAATTTATAATATATTGTCTTGAAACTCAGTTTAACAAATAATTATTGTTAAAATGCACCCTATCGCTACAAATTTAATTATAAATCAAAATAAATGTGCCGAATTAAAAATAAATTCTTTAAATTCGGCATATATAAAATGACACGAGACATGATTCGATGCTTCATTTCATTCCAGCCATGTGGAAAGCTTCCCTTATCAAGTGTTAATCTAAGGATTACATCTGATGCATATCGTGTGAAATATTTGGCGAGAGCTAGAACTCTTATTCCCTTAATCCTACTTTCATAAGCACTCAGACTCGTGAATAATACATTAAGTTTGACTATCAGATCATGCAACAAACATATTTTCGAGTAGAGATAACTAACTATCTTTGTTCTGTAGAATCCTTTGGTCCAACACTTAGAGTGAGGTGCTGTGCTTATGGTGAGTAATTGAATGAATAATAGAAACATTTTAACTTTACCTGAAAAGTAGATTATAAGAGTTGGTATCACTAAATCATTCTTACATCACTTAGAGTGATTGTATGGAAGAATATTGTATCTCGAAAGAAATGTGTATATTTCAAAATACTCCTCTTAATTCTAGAATAAATGAAACTTAACTAATGAACTGAAAGATGAGCTCAGGAAAAAACTAAGGTTATGGTGATTTATGGTGTTAAGTGATGGTTATTTGCTAATTTTTTGACATGCGAATCATGTATAATGCAATGAAATGAATGTAATAAGTCTATTCTAAGGACTTTCTGAAGATGTTCTGAAGACTTATTCTTTAAGACGAAATATCTAAATCATAGCTAAGGGAATGGATTTATAATGATTTATTTACTATTTGGTAACATCAGTATTTCATTTATTTATTTCGTATATTCATTTCTAGAATTTTTTGTCATAATAAAATAAGCTAATAATACAGAGATATATAAAAAATGAGTAGATTTGATTAACTCATGTACATTATAATATACACTAGCTGTGTGGCCCGGCGTTGCACGGGCTATCACGAATAATAGGATATTCCCGGGCGGAGAGAAGTGAGGTCACGTGAGACCTTGGGATCCATATATTTTCATATACCCCGCCTCCGTTTATATCTACAATCAACAAATATTGTCACTTACTTTCCCTAACAAACGTTACGAAGTTAAACACTTTAATACAAAAAAAGAAAAAAAGCATGAAAATGATTTTTTTCCATTGATAATAAATCCAAACACAGATCACGTGAGGCCTTGGGATCCATATTTTTTTTATATGCCCGGCTCCGTTTTTTTTCCAACAAATATTGTCACTTACTTTCCCCACCAAATGTAAATATTCTTCCAAATCTAATGTTTTTATTACTAATTTTCATATGCCCGCCTCCGGTTTATTATTTTTTACACATATTGTCGCTAACGTAAAAGTTACATTCCCCCAGAAACGTAAAAAAATCCTTTGAATCTTATATTGTTTAATTAAAATGTTTAAATCCAACCTTTTAATTACCTTATAGTTAATAACCCAGCGTTCCTCGCAATCCACATTTTTTCATATGCCCGCCTCTGTTTTTTTCCCTACAAATATTGTCACTAAGCTTCCCCAACAAACGTAAATCTATTTTGAATCCTCTCTTGTTAGATTAAAACTTTCAGTTCTAGCCTTTTTACTACCTTAAAGCAATTTGGTTTGAATGAAAACGCGAGAATTCTTTTGCTTATAAATTAAAACAGATAAACATGATATTTGTTTTGCAAAAGAAAAATAAAACGAAATAAAAAACAGAAATAATACACCAAACTGATAAATTAAACACCAGAAACATATATTTTAAAATGTATTTGGATTATTTTTTAAAAAAAGTTTAAGTTTACTTTCAAATAAATTAATTTTGAATTTTATTTGGGTTTCCTTGATACTTCTAGCTTCTAATCATTTTTCCTTGATTTTTTTCTGTTGTAAACGAATATCTTTAAAATTATATTTTATTTGCTCAATAGATGACCGATATTCATGATTTACCAGAAAATGATTTTCGTTGTTTATAATTTCAAAACACCAAGTTTGATAAAGAAGAAGAAAAAAACCATTTTATACAAATTAAAATCAGGTTTCGTTAAATAAATAAACAAAAAATTCAAAGAACTCTGGAGTTAAAGCTGTCAATAAACAAAAAAATGCAAGTACGTTGGATGCCAAAGTTCTCGATAGAGGCTAACGCTACAGTAAATTTTATACTTTTTATTACAGAAACTAAATTTATTTATTTATATCTCAAATATATCAATTTTATTATTAATTCAATCGTATTCATTAGAAAAAATTCAAATAACTCAAACTTTATCGCAAAATAAGTCAGAATTGGAACATTTTCATGTAACTCTAAATTATGTGCTGTTCAAAATTATTCGAACGTTTAAAAACTTAAAACGAAAAAATAACATAACAATTTTTAAAAATAAAATATAGGTGTTTAATGTTAATATGGGGCATCTTTGGCCTCAGTCACTGCTTTTAGTCTTGGATTCAGGCTATCAACCAGTTTCTGCGTTGTCTCGTGGTTGAATACTGCGCCATACATTTTTGATCGTCTCAAAAAATTGATTTTAATTTGTTATCCCTTCAAAGGGTACTTTCTGATTCAAATTTGACCATAAATTTTATAGGGTATTAAAGTCTGGTCTTTGTGGTGGCCACTCCAGTATCTTAATCTTGTATTTTGAGAAATAATCTTTGTAAATCTTTGACGAGTATTTTAGTTCATTATCTCGATAAAAGATATACAGTCGGCCCGCACTCAAATTTCTGATGGATTTCTTCAGACTTCATATCGACGATGGAAATCAATATCAATTAAAGAAAGCCAAAAAACAAATATAAACTGAGAGGGAATCGAAAATAAACAACAACAAGGAATCCGTTCTAGTCTATTCTTTCAAGGGCTAAGGTCATTTTACCGTTTATCATCACAATTTCACCAACATCTTTAGAGGGAAACAACCCCATACCATCACATTTCCGCTTCATTGTTTTACTCTCTGTATGTTATTCATGATTTTAGAGCCTCACCTGGTCGTCCCCATACTCTTTTACGTTTTTCTGATCCAAAAAGATCATATTTGCTTTTGTATGACCATAAAACACACTGTCCCAGAATTGTGAAACATTCGAAATATGCTCTTTTGCAAAGGCCAAGATCATTGCCATGTTTTGTTTTGAGATGTATCTGTCCTTTTCTTTGGACACAGCTTATCGACCCTGAATTTTTGATTATAAGGCAAACTGTTAGAGCTGACGCATTGAATTTCAAGTCTTTCACAATCTCTCTTGACGATATATCGTTCTTTTTCTGTGAAAATCTTACATTCACAGAGTCTTCTCTTGTACTTGTTTTCGGTTTTCTGTCTCGTCCTCTCTTGTTTTCGATGGATCCTGTCGTCTCATATCCCTTGCACAAATAGTAGATCGACAATTTATACATTTTTGCTAGATTTTCATTATGGTACCCCAACCATTCGATCTTCATTGTTGCTGTGGCAAAGATAAAAAGAAATATTTCAGTTCTTGAGCATTACTGTTGGCTTGACTGCTTCATATACCAAAAAAATAAAATACCAAATAAATTAATCAGCTAAAATTTACCAAAATAAAAAAAACAAATCATATTCGTACTCACATAAATATTACCTTCGTCATCAGTCGTTCGAATAATTTTGAACAGCTAGAATATACTATTTAAAACAATAATTCTTGCCAAGAAGTCGTAATATTTTATGAAATAACTAAAACTTATATTAATTTATAGAGGATTAAATAAGGTACTAGAAAATCAAAACAAGATAACAAATTATCAAGTTTTTAAAATTTTATGAACAAAAGATTAAATTTTTACAGTCCATTCTAGTCATCCACAACATCTGACCGTGGTTCAAAATTACTAGTCCGTCTCAAAATAGGCCTCGTGTTGCTTCAAAAATGGACGTTAATATAATTAAACCAAACTAAATATTTGAGGCCAATCCCTTGAAGCTTAGTTTCAATTACTTCAAAAAATCTTGTATGTTCTAAATTAGAATTCCATGAGAAGACTAAATCAAATTTAATGGTTCTAAATAGAAGACAGTGAGTTTTGTAAAACACATGCAGACATGTAAACTCTCATCTTTATATATTAGATAAAAATAAAATTGAAATAAGGAATGACATTAAATAGATTAACGAAAATTAGCGACCGTTTTTTAACTTTACCTGCAAACTTATGATTTAATTTTTTTGACAACTTATCACATTTACTTTACAAACAATTATTGACTTAACAAACTAATATTTGATTAACAAACAATTATTGACTTAACAAACTAATATTTGATTAACAAACAATTATTGACTTAGCAAACTAATATTTGATTAACAAACTTTTCAAAACTTATTATATTTTTTAACTAATTTTATTACTCAATTATTCAGTTATAATAACAAAAGCTACAGAATGAACTAATATTAAAATTAATCATCAAAAAATAATCAAATTAATATAAGAATATCGATACTTTTAATTTTCTTTCAGGAGAACATTTCATTAGTCTGATTATATGCTTTATTTTAAATGTCCTTTCATCAAGATAAAAAATGGTCCCTAAACTAAATTATTTTCATTAGACATCTACATACCCAGATTAAAAATGAGAAAAAATGAATCATCGTAATAAATTTCGAGTCATTTTTTTTTCTTGCAACACATTATTTCCCGATATATTCGGGAATAATTAAATTAGAAATTATTCGCATCTAAGATTTACAAAACACAGTGCAAAAGTGTGTTTTACCTGAATTACTTAAACTCCAGTGGTGGACAAGGAGCTGTCAACGATGTGTTAAGAAAAATCGATAAATTTTTGCCGATCGTCATTCGATCGAAATCGATTTATGCTTTTTTAATTTATCTATTGGGGGAAATTTTTGATGGAAAAAAATCTGTCTATTTTATTTCAAAACAAAATCCACGTAGCATATAATCAAATATTTACGGTATTTCCTTTATAGAGAAAATAATAAATATAACATTTTATTTATAGAAAAAATATATTCATAAAGATCTTGAACTTATGGTTTGAGTAAAAAAGGCAGCATGCTGAAATTGAATTCTGTGATGCGAGTTTAATTAGTGTAATTGGGAAAGAAGATATCAAAACCATTGTTTATTTAGATTACAATTTCATAGTTGATGCTTGTTAAAAAAATGGGAAAACAAAGCTTCTGTCAGTCATAACTGCAGTTCTGAAAACACGATATTGTTATCTTTTATACGTGTGTGTTTCCCATGTTTTTCTCTCCGAGTCAACGTATAGAAGTTAGTTACGTAAAGATGAATGGGTTTTTAAAGAAAACGGTGAAAAATAAAGAAAAACAAGGCTAAAAAGCTCAAATCAGGATAAACCAAACAATGAACTTTTTAAATTAAAATATACCGTTGTCATAATCAAAATAAAACCTACATTTTTACAAGATCTTAATTCTTTTAAAATGATGCTTCTTAGCATAGAAATTTTACGCAAAACTACAAGTTTAAAAATAAGAAATTTCTGAAGTTTATTCATTATAAAATATCGAAGAACCTGCTTTCAAAATAAATATTCCAAAACAGAATACATGAACTGTATAAACATTTTTGTTTCTGATTAAAAACTACTCCTGCTGATATTTCTATGAAAAAAAAAGAACATTGCTTCTAAAAATAAGTTTAAGTTAATATTTTTCAACAGATAAAGCATAACAGGTAAGTGGAATCGATGAAATCAGAAATTTATATACAGCTGTTTTTAAAATTGCCAATATCACGATTTTGGCGCGTAAAGCTACCCGTTGAGAAAACTTTACAAGTTGGGAAAGAATTTTCTTAAGAAAAAATTACACATAGGCGGAAAAGCATTTATCAGTGAATGTTGAAAGTTTATCTTGTCTATAATAATTAATCAGTTACGGTTTGCACGTTCATTTCATATCGGTCAACTAAAACAATAACGGCAATTACTTTAAGGGGAAATTTCCTTAGTCTAATCCGAAAAAAGAAGTAAGCTTTGCAAGAGTTTCTCTCATCTAATTTTATTTAGACAGCTTAAAGGTTTTGAAAAAAAAAGAATTCTTGTAATTCCAAGAGAAAACCCAAGGTTTTTCTTGGATTTAATTTCATTAGATTTCAACGCAAAACTCCAGAACGGTTATCGTCAAAAGCAGACTGGAGTTCTTTATTTTCTCTGTTCTTCGACACGAGAATTTTATGACATCAGACAGAGTTAATATTGACTTTTATCATAATACACGTACATCTCAGAAGTTTTATATGATTTTTAAATTTATTTCAAAACATAAAATGATTAAATTATGTATTGTTGTTCTTGCTATTTGTTATATTTATGGCTTTGGAAGTAAAAATACAACAGCAAAAGAAGCTGAACTTAAAAAGCACTGGAAAAATCCTTATGAAAAATGTTTAAACGCTGTGAAAAATATTCAAACTATACTTTAATGAAACAAAGTAAAAATATAATGAAGCTAGGGTGAGACATTTTTGTTTTATGTTTGTTTGTTTGTCTTGCTATTTGTTATATTTATCGATTTGTAAGTAAAAATACAACAAGAGAAAAATTATAATTTAGAAAACACTGGAAAATCTATACAAAAGCGGTTTAACATGTTGAGGACGGCAGTAAAAATCGTATTATGTCTTATCTGGCGGCGCATTGCGCACAATGCTGCGTAGCAAAACTTCAGACGCCAAAGTGCAGTTTCCTGTTATTATACGTTTAGTATATGTGATATCTTTGCAAGAGGAGCTTCTTTTTCCTGTTATTCGATGTTTGGCAAGCACTTGCACTTAGTTGGCTCTGTAAATATAAAGTTGAGTGTTGATGAATAATTCTTCGATGGGATATCCAAGTGTGAGCCATCGGTGGTACACGCCGTCCATTCGTGTGTGAGCCACCGGTGGTACACGCCGTCCTCAACTTATTAAACACCGTGAAACATATACAAACTATACTGTTATAGAATAAGGTAAAAATAAAATCTAGCCACGGTCAGCCGGGTTTTTTTTGTTTGTTTGCTTGTTCCTAGACTTTTCTGTTCAAGATTCTGAGAGCTCTTTAACTGACCAATGTGAAGCAAAAGATTAGAAAAATTAATAATATAGTTTTGTTTACACATATAACTAGTTATATTTGTTGAAATAAATTCATGAAAAAATTTATACAGGAAAAAGTGTAACTAGAAGCATAAATGCTGATTTCATAAAATACAATTTTTATATAAACTGTTTATTTCATCTTGTGTATGTTTATTAGAGAACTGTATTCCAGTTTTAGATAGCAAACTGATCTGAACTTAGTAAAACATTAGGCGATCATAATGTTCCACAAAGGAGATCAATGGGAAATACTTTTCGCTGCTTCTTTAAAAAGTAATGCTTAATGGGAAACCTGAACATTATTACTGAAACCTTTTAGAATAATTAAATATATATATTTCCTCTATCTGTTGCAGAAGAACCTTGTTTGATATAGCCCAGACCCAAATTTACATAATTGAACAACGCATCTAAATGTGAATAAAGTATCGTAACTTGAATCTGAATATACATTGAATATTTTCAATACTTTTCTAACCTATAAATATTAAAACCGGGAGATAAAGCATATACAGCTAGTAATCGTGAATGATTAGTTTATGCAGGATTTTTTAAGTAAAATAATTTAATATCTTTAGATATCGAAAATATTTAACAGTATGACGAAATATCGATAAATTACATCATTATCTGGATATTCAATAAACTTCTTGTGAAATTCTTAATGGTTAGAATATAAATTTGGGACAAAGAATATAAATTTGCCTGAAAATATTGATTTGTCTTTCCAGTTCTATTGGAATACTGTACTGAATGTAGATGCATAACCATGCCTTGGCCTAGGTTGTATGGAGAAAATATTGTACTGAATGAAAAATTTTGATGACGACATTGAACATGACGACAATCGAGTAATATACAGGGTGATTATAATTAAAGTTGCTCTTTCAATAGGCTGTAAAAAACAGAACCACTGGTCAGATTGACCTGATATTTCATCTGAGAATAAGTGAAGCAATGGGAATTTGTTTAAGTTTCTTCTCATTCGCGAAGTACACTGAAGAATTTAACCTTTTGTCAAGAAAGGGTGCGTCTGAAATGGAAATGGGGGTCCTCGAAGAAATGGTCTAAACTATCCCAGAAATCATTTGGCAGGCACGGTCTTCCTAAATTCACATGTGTATTATGAAACGGAAATATAAAGTAAAAAGTAATTGACGAAAAGGAAGGAAACTACAACTAGTTTTTCACTAGTATTGCAGAAGTGATTACATATGCAACGGATTTTCCCAACCCATGGGCATACCTGACTTTCTTTCTTTTTTCTATTCTAAATTATTTTACATAATTCATTTGCTGTTTTTTCATCCTAAATTGCATTATAGAAATTATTTTGCTGTTGTTTCTTTTCTTATTCAAAATAGATTTTTTAGATTTTTTTTCCTGTCAAACTTTTCTCAGACTTCGTTTTTTTAAGTGTACTTCTTATTTCTTTTTTTAAAATTTTATTTATTATTTATAAGATTTTATTAATTTCTCATTGTTTGCTTATTTTATGTATGTTTCTTTATTTATTACGTATATTTGTATTTATTTATTATTTATGCTTGAAATTATTTGTTATTATTTGTTGTTTGTATTATATTGTATTTATATTGACATTCGTATTCATTTTAACAAAAAATTGCAAGACATGCCGAAACGAGAAACTTCTGTCAAGGAGAGTTCCTTTTCCATACAACCTGGACAAGATGGTATTGACATTAAAATTTCAATGTTCATTACACGATTTCCGCATAATTCATTTGGTTTTCATAAATCTTTAGTTTGAATAGAATTGTTACCACCAAGTTTTGAAGAACTTGCAGTGATAACAACAGTAGAAGCGGTTGTCCCATCAGTTACAGTAATTTGTTCTACATGTGCAAATTTATACCGAGTTCCAGCTAATTTTCGCTTGTCTGAGCGATAGTTATTCTTATTTCCCATTATTTATGGACTTTCATGTTCAAAACAACAAAATTTTCAAGCAAAATTCAAAGTTTTAGCTCTTAAAAAAGGCAAAATAAAGTTACATAAGCGAGCACAAAAAACGTAAACAAAGCAAAATAAGCGGGAATGCAACTGAATTGTGTTGCCAATTTTATCCAAAGAAATAAGTAAACTGCGTGCAAAAAAATGTGGCTTGTCACTAGGAACATATAAAATAATTAAAAAATTTAAGAAAAGCTGAAAAAGAGCAAACAATTGCAACTTTAAGGCCATTTCCGGTTTTGGAATGCTACTTCCGGTTTTGCTTTGGACAAAATATTTTAAAATCGTTATAACTTTTTTTTCTAATTCACTTATTAATAAAATGTAAACGGAAAGACGAAAGTCTGAACTACAAGGAAACGTCAAAAAATAATTTCCCCCAAAGTAGTCAAAAATCAGTGTTTTCAACGTAGGCGGATACCTTGTAAAAAATAACCGCCCAACAGTCAATTTCGAAATATTCAGTCTAGTGAAACGACAGAAAAAGAATTGTTCAAGAACACTTTCTAAATCTCGAAAACTTTTGATATAAATACAAGTGTATTTTTAAAGGATTGATGTCATAGGGAATAAAATTGATATAGCAGTAGTAATAAGAAGGAGAAATTCGATTGAGAAGAAAAGAAATCTGCAACTGACACCAAAATTCTTCGCCGTGGAGAATTTAACGACATGTTTGTTGTTTATGTCTTGTCTTCTCTTGTGTTGTTGTTTGTAACTGCCTGTTTAAAACCGCTTTCGGTTTTCAAGGTTTTGAGAGGAAAGAAAAAAAAACAGATTTATTTTGAAAGATTGTTTTCATATATCTAATAACATCGCAAGCTCGTACTTATTTTAAAAATATGGAAGAAACATTTCTTAATCTGTATTAAATTTTAGCTTAATCAAGAAAACTCCATTTTACTTTTTTGAAAATGTATTTTTTTCATAACATCAGGTGAAAAGAGATTTAACGCTGTATATAAGCCACTTAGCTTTTGAGGATGTTGAACTCGAAAGTGAGAAGCGCTTCAGCTTGTGTTAATTGCTCTGCTTGCAAGCAGAAACTAAATTTACTCATTAAAGAAATAGACGAAGAGTTTTATATTACAAGAAACTGAAAGAAACAAGTCTAGATGAAACAACCCTGAAACAATTTTTTTGTTTGGAATAAGCGTTTAGCTAAGTTTGAATAAAAAATCCTTCACTCTTTGTTGAGCTTTATTTCGAAATTTTTATCGTTAACAATATGAATGAAGAAATACGTAGAATAGTTTCATTCAGTATTCGTTGAAAATAGTATTTGAAAAACAATTATTTCTGTGGAAGAACAGATCCAACTGTGATTCAAACCAGACCCTCTAAAGTGCCGCGATATGTTTTACCTCGTTAACCTAATAAAGTTAAGGAGAAATATTTCTGAAATTAATCCTACTTACCTAACGCGAACATTTCTAGGTGAAGAGAGTCCCTATAAATAGGAGGGGCATGGCCCACCACGTGCATAAACATCTGAAATTGCGCTACAGTAGATGTAAGAAACGAATATTTTCTTCGAAGACTTCTTAGAAAAATTGGTTTACATCTGTGTTCTTCATAAGGAAAGTTAGAAAACCATACATGCTGTCAACCAAGCGAGCTTTGGTAATGGCGTAACATTTTAGATTTTTATCACTGAACTCATGTTTTCTCGGTAAAAAATGTGAATTATCATATATCTCGCTAAGAATCATTATTACTTTTTGTTAATTCATGAATAAATTCATTTTCTTTATTCTTAATACATACACCGTAATCTCTAACGAAGTGTTTTATCTTAAAACTTTTTTAATACAGGAATTATCGTGAACATCACAAAAATAAAATATAATATTCACTATGATATATTATAAAGTATGCTTGTTAAGCAACAATAAAAGTAATAATTTTTTCATTGAAATAGCGACTTTTAAATTTTTCAACTTTCGACATCCCTTCTCAGTTATCTACACTAATCTCAAGTCCTTGCCTAAATTCAACTAATACGATTTTTTCTAACTTGTGAGTAATTCTTCAAGTGAGTAGAATTTCTGCAATATTAATTCAGAATGAAAGTTCGAAGAACAAAAACTGGTTAGGTTATATCGATTTTTTAGAAAAATTAAACTTCTAAGCGGTATTTCTACTTTCTCATACGAAGTGTGCACAAAGAAAGTCTACATATTTTTTATCATTTTATAGTAAAATGAAATGGGTTCTCATTTTTTATTTCCTACGCTTATTATTATATGGCACCAATATATCATTCTGCAAAACTCCAGTTCCTTAAGCATTTTAACCGTACATTCTACTCTTAGACGGACCTAAGATTCACTACATTATTTACTCTCATAAATTTTCTTCTTAATGAGATCCAATTCTTTAATACCGTGAGGATTCTTTTCCTTACTGTGGTAAAAGGAAATCATTCTTGTGCTCCAAGGAATGTAGAGATTTTAATAGCATTTCCGCAGTACAGACTTCGTTTTACAGCGTTCAAAAATCACTCCTTTCCAAAGTAACATAATATAATCCAACTATCGTACCTTTCCAAACATAATAGAATCCAGATTATATTGTTTTTATTTTAATCCTGGGCTTATTAAAATGTTTTAGTGACCTAAATTTTATTGAACATCCACCCTTGGGGAATCCCAATTGTTAACCTTGTTTTTCTCCTTCTTATTTTTAAAATTTGATCATTTTATTCCTGTATTTTTATTGTTATTTGACTGACGTAGACTTTTATGGATTTTATTGTTTTCTGGACTGGTGAGAGACCACGGGCTCTGTTTTTGATGCTCTTTTGTGGGATTTTTAATGATACTTCACAAAAATTTTTATTGCCTCCTTCTTTTTACTGGTGTGTTGTGCTGAGCTTCCGCTTGTGTTTTGCTCATTTGGATGCATATTGGGATCTCTTCCTTTTGAGTGTTTTGAATATTTTTAATGTTGGTTCCAGATCTGGTGATAAAAGTCAGTGGAGTATTGTATTTTGTGAGTGTGTTTGTGGTAATTTTGTTGTTGTCCCTTTTCTGCAATGTTTGTGACGTTCTGTGCTGTGCTTGTGATGCTTTTGTGTGTGTTATGTAATATTGATATTCCTGTATTGCTTTTATATTTCCCCACCGGTCTGATAAAGGCCTTAAACCCTTTCGGGTAGGCCGGGTCGGTGTGGCTTTTAATTAAATAAAATATATATAACCCAAATATCGTACCTTTCCAAAGTAACATAACATTTACATTTCATTTCCTCGTAATTTTTTTAATTATAGACATCAGTGAAAATGACAATTCATTTTTCTTTTTCATTTTATCTTGGCATAGAAAATACATGCCTGCTTATTAATAACGGATTTGTATGGATATATTTGACATATTTCTTTAAAATTTCTGAATCTACTCCGGGATTAGAGAGTAAAATCTTCGTCATTATGAACCATGGAGATGATGAGGATGGCATCTGAGATGACCACACCACATCAAGGTACGTCCGTTTGATCCACAACATCATATTAATCGTGCCTCACTCCCCCATACATGACTGATCTTTGGCATTATAGGATGTGGAACCCACAATCCTCTGATTCCGAAGATCTGTCATCTCGAACCGATTCTGTTACCAGGCTACCATGGATCCGGGTCAATTTTTATTACCATACTAGCTGCATGGCCCGGCGTTGCACGGGCAATCTTGAATAATGGGATATTCCCGGGCGGAGAGAAGTGAGATCATGTGAGGCCTTGGGATCCATATTTTCATATGCCCGGCTCCGTTTTTTTCCAACAAATATTGTCATTTACTTTCCCCGACAAATGTAAATATTCTTTCAAATCTAGTCTTTTTATTACTAATTTTCATATGCCCGCCTCCGGATTATTTTTTTTACACATATTGTCGCTAACGTAAACCTTACGTTTCCCCCAAAATGTAAAAAATCCTTTGAATCCTATATTCTTTAATTAAAATTTTTAAATCCAACCTTTTAATTACCTTATATCCCAGCATTTCTCGGAATCCACATTTTTTTTCATATTCCCGCCTCTGTTTTTTTCCCTACAAATATTGTCACTAAGCTTCCCCAACAAACGTAAATCTGTTTGGAATCCTCTCTTGTTGGATTAAAACTTTCAGTTCTAGCCTTTTTACTACCTTAAAGCAGTTTGGTTTGAATGAAAATGCGAGAATTCTTTTGCTTATAAATTAAAACAGATTAGCATGATATTTGTTTTACAAAAGAAAAAATAAAACGAATAATAATGAAAAAAAAAACGGATTAAAAATGAATAAACATTTTCCCCCAAAAACGTAAACGTTGCGAAACACCGTACGACAAAAAAAGAAAAAAAATGCAAGAAAACGATTTTTTTTTCAATTGTTAATAAATCCTAACACAGAAGCTCGCTCAAAAAAAAAATACCAACTACCGTTAAATAAATAAAAAAAATGCAACACCGGATGCGAAAAATAATAGTAGAGAAAAAAAAAGAATCCGTCGTGAATGAATTCACCATTCTGCCAATAGATGGCAGCACGTCAATTCATTCATTTTGACGTTTTTAATTAATATCTTTCTAACTAATTGTAATTTCGGAATTTAATTGGCCTAAATGGATTCCTTGGATTATTCCCCATGTTTTGGTACTTTCCGCGTGCTTCTCCGTTCAGCGGTTCGTGAGAAGATAGCTGGACATACATACATACGTTTGTTTACCTTCGAATTTTAATAGGATAGATTTAAATATATATTTCATGTTCCTGTTAAATATGTGGTGTGATGAAAAGAAGTTAAAAAAAGATTAAACTGTAAGAAAATTGGATGCTAACCAGCTGTTAAAGAATTACACAGTTGTGAAAGATTTGTTTTCCTTGCAGTAGTATAGTTTCCAGGCTCAAATTTGATAAAAAGCAGGAGAGTTTTATTCAATTATTTTTCTGTTATATAATTTCTGGGGCTATTGACCTTTTCAGACTAATGACTTTAGACGTTTTTACTGCTGAGCGTAAAGACTTTGCACAGAAATTCATATGCTATTTTAGAATAAGTCAGTCAAAAGTTGGTTTGAAAATATTATAAAAATTAAATATTGGACTGTATCTATAATCACTGTGTACAATTATACAATTGTTATATTACCAGATGACATTGAGATTTTGCATTACAAAAGATGAATTTTCCGTAGTGTTTTCAAGGCTCTTTGACGTCTAGTAGTGCGTAATTATGTAGGTTTTTCTGAATATCAAGCCATTTAACACTAGAAAGACTGGAAATTGCCGAATGCCTAGGAAGTTGGAACAGTGAGGTCCTTCCTAGAATTTTTGAGTGTAGACCAATTAGATATCTAAAATCTAGAAATGTGGTAAAAATCAGTTTAATAAGAATATAGCAGAGACTGGATCATCAGAATTCCATGGGATTTTAGTCTATTTGGATAATCAAAATGTCTTGATTAAACGGAACATAAGGACTTTATCAATCATATTTATATTTTAATTGTTTAGACAATTGAGATAAATAATAATTATAGATAATAATAAACTAAAATACTCTCGTTCAATTAATGAAACTGAAAATTTATATGATACTAACCTGATTTATTTTCATTTTGTACAGTTTTCATAGCAATCAATACACCGCAATTCTCTTCAAGCACATTTGCCGCAAACTGTTTTTTTACAATCCGGACATGTGTTCCATGTATTATTTCCTTTACAAGACATTTTTACCCTACATTTGGTTCCCTTTCTGATAGTGTTGCCTTCTCTGTTTACTCATTGCTCCGTCGGTTTCCATGCATTAGCTGTATTTCTTGATGACACGTAGCTCTTCACAGAACTGCAGGATAAAATTTCTGCGACTAATTTTCTTCTTTCTGGTCATCTCTTTATATAAAATCCCCGCATTTATTGCGGATATATCTAAAACATTAAAAAATACGGACAAAGGCTAACGACAAGTTCCTGATTTAGTAATATAATGGCCCATCTTTTGATCTACAATGTCCACACCGTACTTTCGTACTTTATTCGATTATAATATGTTACAGTTTCTGACTTCTTCTTCTCATTGTCATCGATGATTACGGAGTTGTGAAGCAGGGGCGGCGCCAGCGGGGGGTCAGGGGGCAATTGTCTCCCGTTGGTGAACGCTTGCCACCCCGTCGGCGAGGAATCAAGACTTTCGTCGGCAAAATTCTTTCTCGTTTCGAGAGATGTGGAGATATGGGTATCAAGGAATCTAATAATTTAAATCCCATCTTTAAGTTATTATATAGTAAACGGTGGAGATAACTTATTTGTGTCCGAATTTTACTTCTGATTAACGTTAAGTCAACAGAATTACCGGCATGTTTTTCACTTGTCGTCCATTCGGTCTGTTGTTCGCACCACATTTGACCGAATAACCGACAAGGCGACCAGTAAATCCGACTGTTTGCCGACTTTTTTCGGTCGATCGGCTAAGAGACAGAAAATATTGATGAAAATTTGTATGTTTTGTTACTTCCATTGACTGTTTCGACCACTTTTTGGTGGAATTATGAGGGAAAAGTAAAGTATCTGTATTAAACAAGAGTGTGGAGATATACACTTTAACACCCCACCACACCGCCGTCTCTAGAGCTCTTGCGGCTCCTATCCGGTTTGGTATAGATGCAGGTGGACTTTATTGAGTTGCGAAAAAAATTGCATACAGAAGAATGGCAAATGAAGAAATTACATAGCTGGTGTTTACACATAGAATTTACAACAAAATAAAGGAATATATTCAATGTCTTTATTATCACGGTGTGAATGAAAGAAAAATGATGAATGAATATGAGGACGAACATGAAGAAGCTTACATCAATACACGGGTTTTTGAATGACGTAGCAAAGATGGGGAACCACTGAGTGTTAAGTTTGGGAAACAAGGAATAGAGAGATTACTATTAAAGAATTATGAGAAAAGAAAGACTTAGAAAGACTGAAATAGATGTTCAGTCTATTCAATGCAGGATAAGTTAGAATTATTGCTCAAAGGCAGTTGAGTAGTTATTCCAGTCGTATTATGTTTTCATTGTCTATTATGAATTTAATCATGTTTATTATTCATTTTCTTGAATTCAGATTCTCAAGAACTCTTTGGTACCACAGACGTTCCAGTGAAGTAGGAGGTTTCCTAATACGCCAAGAGAAATCCAATGGGCATGATGTCGCATAGTGGATGGGATCACCGACTTCTCCGCAGACACAAGAGTCACTATCCGATAAATGAAAGTGGTTAAGGAATGAGAGGAATGGACCGTGTCCTGTGACAAACAGAATTTCTTCTCGTGTCCAGAAGACTGGTTTTAGGTTAACTGTTTTGAGCACTTTATGAATAGAACGTCTAGTTCCATTATACCAAAGATTTTGCCATTTTTTAAAACAGTTCTTGTAAATGTTTAAGTTCGCATTGAGGCTTTAGAGCTTTCACTACAACGCCTTCTGCGATGGTCTTTTTGGTGAGAGTATCGGCTTCTTCATTACCCCGATAGCCAACATGGGCTTTGATCCATCTAACCAGAATATTTCGATTCTGTGTGAGACTCGGACGAGTTGATGAGGGGTATTAGGATGAAGCACTGCCATTACACTCGGAAGGCTGCCTGTCCAAATTTTAGTTATTTCGTTCACTTGACTTGCTCTGATGATCGCTTCTTTCAGTCCCATAAATTCAGCCTGAAACACTGTGTTGAATCTTTCTAATTTTCACTCCCATTTCAAGACTTTGATGCCGTTTTCAAACGCACAATAAGAGCACCCTGTTCCCATTTCTGTTTTGGAACCATCTGTGAAAAAAGAGTCTGTTGTCCTCTTTGTAGGGTTCTGTTGTTGATATTTGATTTATGATATTAAATAATGAAGGATGGGTGGTTAGGCTCTTGATTTTTTCTTCATAATCCTTTGACTGATAGGAGAGACCTTCAAATTCTATTTCTTTTTTCAGGCACGTGACGTTGATGTAAATAGCTTCTTGTTGTGCTTTAAGATATAATGGCATGATACATGTAATAGTTTGCAGGGCTGCTGTTGGAGTGGTTCTGTAAGAGGTGGTAATGTAAGGGAGGAAGATCCTCTGAATTGAGGCCAGTTTTTTTTCCAATCTGGGAGAAACAGAGAGGGACCAAGCACTAGCTTCTTAAAGAGCATACTCTCCGTAACTGTGGAGATATAGAGTTCAATCCTCTCAACGACAATTTTTCTTCAGCGCGGAAAGAACAAAAAATTCATACACAAAAATTCAGAACGAAACTCGTTTCGTTTAATACCGGAAATCAAATCGAAATGAATTATCCCATAGACATAATATTAATCCTCCGAGCTCCGCAAACGGTTTTTTACGTAAAGAAAATCTACGCCGAGTTCCGCCCAACCGTGTTTTTTCTTCTCGTTCGGTCGTCTGAAAGATGGGAACGACCGGTTTTCTCCTGGTTTGTATTTTTCAGTCGTAAGTGGCAAATCCGTGTTTTCTCGCCTCTGCTTTCCCCTCCATTGATGACTTGGTTGACAGTGACAGATTCGTGGTGATAAGCTTTACAATAGATAGGCTCGCAGTTGGTGGGAAGAAACTCGTTTGCGGTAGCAATTCCTTATCGTTAAAACGAATAGCAAGGTAGGGAAGTTTTCATGCAGCTTTTCGGAAACTTGTGGAAGAAAATCTTTCTCGGATTCTTATTACGGCGTAGAAATGCTTATAAGCTTTTCTTTTCATAAACAAAACAAAATGCTTGTGAAGAGATACCTCTGAATGAACCTTTAAATTGATTATCTTATCAATTGTAGCAAACATTCCCCATAACACCTGGAAAAGGGGTTTATCCCAGAAACCGCATGAATAATTTGAAATAAGTAACATATTTCTGTTTTTTTTTATTTTGCCATGTAAAAAAATTAATAAACTTTGACTAGTTCTTTTTTTTTAGAAATTGATTGAAAAATGGTCGATTTCTTTTCTTTGAGAAAACTAAATTTATTTGCGTATAAATCCATGAGAAAAGAACACTAAAAATTATGCTGCAATTAGGTCTCTTTATTGAATATTAGAATTATTATTATTGTTGTGAAATACATCACCATACAGTGGTAGTTTCGCTATGAAAAGTATTCTTTAACAGGTGGTTTCGAAAGGAAACCACCGCCCTTGAAAGAGTTAAAGAAATCATTTATTTGCAATAGATACTACTTTTAAACTATTTCGGAAAAAGCGAAAATTTAAAACATGATTTTAGCCTTCATATAATTGAATTATTTCGTTATTAATAGAAAATAAAGAAAGACAAAATTTCTAATATTTTGCATAAAATTTACGTATATTTTTAGAAAATATTTTTCTCAGAAACTAATTCACATATTTAAAACCGGAATTCTAATTTTACTCAGTATCGTTTGAGAATCATTTAAAAAGTTAGATGAGAAAATATTAGAAACTAAACCTGAAGAAGTTTAATAAAAGTCTTTTTTTAATTTAAAGTTTCTAAACTTTTCATTTCTTAACATATCAACTATTTTAGAAATTTGTATTTCTATCCAGTTAACATATAACTATTACAAAAAAGCATTTTTTTCTAAATTGTAGAAAAAAACATTTTTGGTCCCATTTAAAACACCAAAATAATTTTATTACTCAGTAATTTTTTTTGAAAACTAAAAAAATGAGAATTTTATTGAAAATCTAAAAATAAATATTCAACATTTAAATTTTGCAAATGTATCGTAGGGGATAATAAAACGAAAAATCATGAATAAAATCTTTTCTAGAGAGTAAAGATGAGAAGTACAATAAGGATCACACTTGAATTTTAAAATGTGAGCTTTATTGGTAAAATTAATATTAAAGATATGTATCAAAACTTGTCTAACTGAAAATAATAAAATTCATACAATTATAATATTAACCGTTAATTCTTCTTTCAAAATTTTTTGCTCTGTTTTTATTTAATGCAGATTTGAACATAACAATTAAATAATAAGCAAACATTTTTTTAATATTGTACCGATCAAAAAAAAATTTGCAATATTCACAAATTCAGATGATTGAAATAAAGTAAATCAAGCACATATATCAAGATCATGAACTAATGATAGATAAAATGTGTCATTACATTAATTGCCTATTTACTTTTTATACAATTTTTAAAAAAATATATTGTAGTTAAAAAATGCGATTAAAAATAAAAATGCTATAAGTTATGTTCCTTATGGTAAATTTCAAAGCAGGGTGCAATGCAAAGTTCAACATTACAATGTTTGCATTCAAATCTTGATTCTCCCTGGACACGTTTACCGTTTTCATTATTTTTTAATGAGCACTTTTCAACTTCACTTTTATCAACATAAGATGGGAAATGAATGAAAATAAAATGAAATGTGTTTCATAAAATTTTCCATTGAATTCAGGAATGCATTAGTATGTAATTTCATATCATATTTTCGCTTATAATAGATTATCCTAAGAATATTCCAATTGTCCTAATAAATATGTATGCAATTATGTATAAAATAATTTCATTTTAAAAAATTCCAATTTTAGTTGTTCTTAAACAGTATAAAAATTCATAATTATGATTCCATTTGTTATTTTCAGTAAAATTAACATTTGAAAAATTACTCAGTCTCATCTTCTACAAGGGTGGAAGTTTTGACGATAAACCACACCTCAATTCGTATTCTTTTTTACAATACATTTTATGTTTATGAGTCTCAGAGACCACATTTTTCAAATAATTTCGAAAAGTAATAAACAAATTTTAATGTGCCCCTGAAAGAGTTAAATCATGAAATACACGGTGTTTCTCTTGCTAGATATTGACAAAATGGCAGATGTGTAATAATAAAATAATTTGGGAAAACATTTTGAAAGTTGTATTTTGAAAAATTAAAACCACTTATAAAAAAATACTTATTTTTTCTCTGAGAAGTAATATATATTCAAAATACAAAATTGGGAGCAGCGGATTTAATGTGAAACTATAATTTTCTCAAGTGAAAGGAATGGGAAGTAAGGGGGCGATAAGAAAACTCTCCCCGCTGGGATAATTAGACATCCCATAGATAGCAATGAGAGGGGCACGCATTTCTTTTTCAAACACCTCTTGTGTGACGAGTGATATTTCTTGAAGGAAGAGCAAGGCAGAGAGATATTTTTGAGAAGCTTCGCTCGGACCTATTAGTAGCTCGGAGGATACTTCTATTAACAGCTACTCAAACTCCTCTGAGCGTTCGGGTTGGTCGCTTGTACAACTTCAATGAAATAAATTCATTTCGTCTCTCCGACTATGGTCCTTGTATTAAGAGAAAATGGAGGAAAGAAAGAACAAAAAAACAACACCGGAAATCAAATCGAAATGAATTATCCCTTTGCCAATGTGAAGAGAAAAGTGAATTTTGATCTCTATAGGGGTTGGGCATTCAAGATTTCATTTGTTTCTTTCGAATGCTGATTCGAACATTGACATAAAATCTGCTATCGGTTGCGACCATCAGAGAATGAAATTTTCAGCTAAACAACTTTAGAAAAAATATGTAGATGATATTATTGCCTTTTCTCAACAACTACCGACGAAACAATTAGGGATATATTTTTTCAATTGAAAAAATTTAAAAAGTTACTTCCGAAAAAGCTTAAGATGAAAGCAAACATAAATTTTATTGAAAGAATATATATATATAGAGAGAGAGAAAATTTCTGATTAATTACTTTTTTGGATAGTTCTTAAAATTCGCTTTATGGGAAATGACGAATTAGGACTCGTTTAAATACGTATTTTTACTCCCACTCCCAAACATAATATATATATTCAACTTTTAATTTCATCCCTAATTTCTTTTATTTCTAATTAGTTATTTATATACTATACATAGTGTGAAGCAATAAATTATCTTCTTTTTTATGCATTACACAAAAGCCAATGCTCAGTAGCTGCCATAAGCAATAAGATATAGATTTTATTTTTTGTCCTTTAGAAAATATTTGCAATTTGTAATTTATTTAATGATACATTTATTTTCTTGTGTACAGTATTTTTTTTATCAATATAGTTCATTAAAGTATCGTTTTTTAAGAATACATAATTTTTATTAAACCTATTTAATAAATCATAAAATTTGCTAAATTTATGTATAAAAATATTTGCAGGAACATGGGTTTTCCGGGTGGGGGCTTATAGAGGGGATGAAAAATTAATTGAAATGTAGAAAGTCGGAGGATGGGGACGCATCTTGCCAGTTCTGCCAAGGGCACGGGATCACCTCGGTACGGCCATGCCCTAATGGAGTCAAATAACTGCACGTGTCATCTAACATATAATTGCACCAACTAACCAACTTCACTTTCATATTCCTTATGTAAAATACGCATTTGATTTCCATATGGAAATGGCACGGGGCATTTTACGTCTTGCAGCACGTTATCTGGATTAAAACATGCTGATAAAAAGAATTAAAACATAGAAACCATAATCATTAAGCTTACTGGATATATTTCCAACTATAATTACTACCTTAGAGGACTTTGTTTACAGATTTAATAGAAAAATTGATAAAACAAAAAAAGAAAGTAAAATTCATTAGTATAATACCTTAGCTTTCAACTATGGAAGTTAAATACGCAAATAAATATTATTTGTTTAAACACTGGCAACAGTTTGAATCAGATAACAATGACGAAAAGTATTATTGTAAATTACGCTTAAAATTATTTTTAGAAATTTATTGAAATAAGAGGAAAACTGTACGGTAATTTATTTGATATCATTAGATAAGTTTGTGAATTTTCAGATGGTTTAACCCTTCGAACGTCTCTAGTCTAACAAGAAACCGCACTTAAAAATGCACCTCTCTAGATAAATGTTGAACTGAAATATCTCAAAGAATAACTTAGAGAATGTTCGTAAAACGGTCGCATAGAATTCCCCCCCCCCCTTTACACCTTATTGTTCCCGATAAAGATAGGGGTTAAACCCCCTGTCTACCGTCAACCTTGAAGGTCGTATAATACTAGGAATTTGGGGTAGGAGCCGAGTGAATTGGACTCACGTGTTCGAGTAGTCTCTCATTCAATAAGTAGCCTTTCCATTCAATATAATAAATCTGTCAGCTGAGAATGCTTGCGTTGTGGTTTTGTAAACTAAGAACTTGTAAGAACTTGATTTTCGCTGTGAAGCCCTCAGTCTGAAGCGTTTTGATAGAGCAGAATACTTGGTATTCCCCGAATAAGAAATATTTCAAATGATTTGCAACGTTCAATAAATGATTTTTTTAGCAGCTCGCAATATTAAACTGACTTTTTGCAAAATCAGCTCGCTTATTCGAGAAGATATAAATAGTTTTTTTAATTCTAAAAAAACACTCAGAGAACAAACAAGCGTGTTTCAAAAATGCAAATTGCAAAACGGTGCGAAGGGAAGCACTGTTTGAATGAGTAATTCACTTGGTGGTTTTATGTGCTGCTTAATGTTTTCAGAAATATCATAACCAATCTGTTTCTTAAGTTATCCTATTGCCTTGCAGGTAATTTTAGTGGGTGAATTGCTCTAAAAGTTACGTATTGTCGCGTTATCTTTTAAATTTTGAATTTAAGACTTTTTATTAATTGCAACATATAGTTTTGCTATATTCTGAGTACAAATAACAAGTTTGAATCTTTAATTTTTCAGTGTTTATAAGCTTTTTCATTCTAATCTTTTCATATTAAAACCTTCTATAATGATAGAAAATTAATGCTTTCAAAAGTTCAAGTTTATTACTCAATATTTTACTTCAATTATCAGTTTGAAAGAATGTTTCCAAACCATTTCTAAAGAAATGCTTTTAATAACCATTTATTATTTTTGTAAAATATTTATAGTAAAAAATATACACTTCTAGCCAAAGTTGTATGTATTCTATTTGATGTTGTGTGATCTTCTAGAAGGAATTTTATTATATTTAAATGCTTCAATTTTTAAAACAGCTGTCTTTCCTGTGTGTATAGAAAACTAGTTTTTCTGCTAGGTAGTAACTTTTATCTATAAAAAAATTCATTGATTTTAATTTTTAAGTGCATGTAAATCTATTCTGATTCATGAGTTCTGAACTCGCGCCATTAAGATGCGATAAGTACAAACAGTTAGAAATTGCTTCAGCCTATAAAGCGTACCAAAAAAATTTTAATGTAGAGTTCAATTTATTCATTCCATTTTCAAAGTATGTTTGTAAAGCAACAATGAGTAAACATTTTTATTCATAAACTTATTTTGTTGTATATAAATAAATGCTTGTATATATCGGTTGAAAAGTCTTCTATTTTGTTAAATATATTTTCTTCAATTCAAATGCTTAACTCCTTTTTATCAATCGTTATCATTACTAAGTAATTTTTTATCGTATGTATGTGTTTTTTATCCCGTCGCAAGGTTAGATGGTTGCCAAATTTTCTCGCATTTGAAGGTGGATTTGGAAAAAAATAAAAGAAAAGGTATTTTCTCTCTGATCCAAAAAAAGGATTAAATTAAAATATGTGAAAAGCATTAAATAAAGTTCGTATAAAAATTCAGTAAAATGAAAAAAACACACATTAAAATTAAACTTTGAAAAAAATCTTACAGCAGTAAAAAAGTTTTAGTGCTTTTATCAAAATGCACTAAGACGAATAAGAAAAATTGGGGTAAAACCGGGTAGATAAGGTTCGAGGGCTTGTAGAGCTTAAATATTCAACATGAGCTCGTCAAATTTTTTGAAATATTCTTTGTTTATCGGGGTACAATATATCTTTCCAGAAAAGTCACATTTTCATGACTCTTTTTATCAAAAAATTTAAAATACCATGTTTTACCCTACTTGTGGGGTAAAACCTGGTACACATGTGGGAAATTAGGAAAACTCGATTTTCAGTGGAAAAGTTGCAATCTTTTTTATTTTATATGACAATTTAAGAATTACATTTACAATTACAATTGCAATTTAATTTACAATTACAGTTACAAAATTCACATGTAAATCAGTTGCCTTCTTCCTCCTAGCCACTGCAGATTTCGTGGGCACAGCTAAAATAGTTTTTGATTGGATTAACCCTTCTTCTTTATTTAAATTAGAAAATACATCATTAAAATATAAACAATTAACGTCTGATGTGTTTTTATAGTATTCATCTGAAAAATCATCGATACTGACTGTCTGGGTCTAACACCACCTTGAGTACCCGGTTTTACTCCGAGTGCAAAGATTATAAAAAACGAAATAGAACCGAGGAATTATTGGAGTAAATCCTTATTTTTTGAAAATTCCTTAGTAAACGTATAATAAACTGGACTAAATATAGTTTTTATAACTGTAATGCTTTTTTTGTAAGGATAGTTTAAAATCAATCTTAAAATAACAAAATCTTGTCAGAATCAGTGAATTCAACAGCAACAACACTCTATTTGGCTGTTCCTTTTTATTGAGTAATAGAGTGTAATTCAGTAACTAGATAGGAAAAATAATAGCGTCAGAATAGAAAGCACCCGGTCGTACCCCACTCTCCCCTATATATATCTTAATATAAATAAAAATTGTAAATGTGTGTGATTATGTATGAATGTGGGTGTTTTCCACATCTCCTAAATACTGCACAACTTTCAACCAAACTTGGCATACTTATTATTTAACATAAGAGGAAGATACCTGTGAAATTTTCAAATTATAAACGTTAATTAAACAGTCAGTGAATTAGATAGAAAATTTTCAGAAATCCGAAAGAGTTTTTTCTCATTAACTTTGATGCAAATTTTACCACGAAAAACAATTTTATACCATCCTAAATTTCAAAATTTTTCCTTTTCAATGATCTTAATTTTATATCTGTGTCATTTTTCCTTGAACTTATAGTGATTTTTCAATATTTAACAGATTTGTAATTGATTACATCCGGAAGATTTTGAAATAAACAATATTTAAAGATATTTCGTTGATTGTTAGAATCAGAAGTGGAAGCCTAATTATAAAAGCCCAAAAAGTTAATTAAAACTTTATTTAATTAAAATTAAACACGATTTTGCGTTTTTCTGCGACATCTCGCGGAAAAATTGTCTCACAATATCTATTTTAATACTACATTAAAGTTCAAAAAATAAGCATTTCATTGACACAAATTTCGTTTCTGCTCAATTGGTTGCTCTCAGTTTTAAAAATTAAATTTTGTTTTTAAAATTCACAATATTTTTAATGTTCGATAACAACAATGCACACAGAGAGATGTTGCTAGATCATATTAACAGAATTCTGGAAAAATACCAAAGAATAGTTTAAAAGCAGAAGATCTATAGCTCAGATTAGAAACTATTGATCTGACTTATTTTAACAATTTTTATTTAAAAAAATGAACTATTTAAATAGTTGACCAAAAACATTTGGTAAAAACTTTCCTATAATACAATATTTATGAAAAAAATTTGAAAATGAACAAATAAAATACATTTCAGACGATTAAAAAATTTTGTGTATTATAATTTTCTATACAAAAATAGTTTTAACATTAAAAATATTAGACATAAAGGTATTTTAATCTCGAGAAACCCCGGGCATAACAGCTTGCATATATATATCAAATTAAAAAATAATAATAATAACGGTAAAAAACACTCTTACTAAAATCCAATCTGAAAGTAAAATAAATAATTCTATCCAGATTTTTTCAAATTTACTTTCGGCTAAATAATAAAAGCGTTATAAAAATCTATATACAAAGAGTAGATGCCAAAGAAATTTACCTTCATAAATAAATATTTGCGCACTTTTAATATTTAGAAAATAGTAATTTTACAAAACTTGTAAATGGAAAAAAAATACTTTTGATTGCATTTTGATAAAAGCATTTTTTAAAAAATTATATGTAATTTTTCATATTTCATTAAGCAACTTTAGAAAATTCAATCACTGTCATGCTAACCAGTAAAAATTAATTGTTAAGGATCGCTGTAAACACGAGAGAAATCCCTGGTTTCACGAAGATTTACGTCAGTTTTAACAAGTCTATTAGTTTTTTGCTTCATATTTAATTTGCAGTGAAACATACAACTATTTAAATCAATGATAAAGTTTTTATTCACCATCACCAAGCGATCCTGACATATGTCTGGTTCTCAAGAATAACGTTATTCCTCTCCCTCAAAAGTTTATTCCTCCAAAAGTGACCACCCAAATTCTAATTGCCAATGAAAATCATAAAACGACCTTCAGAAGCAGCTGACCCGCTTCGCCTATTATGAGCGAGGGGTAAAGCCCTAGGATTTTAGAGTAAATATCAAAGAACGACTTTCTGCGACGGAGCCGGTTTTAAGTAGTCATCGGAGAGCGACTTTCTACGTTCCAGCCGGTCGAAGGGTTAAGATCATTTTTATCATTGTTATCATTTCTGTGCTATAATGTTTTCTTAAGTTATCAAGGAAAGACGCCGGAATTTCGTTTAATTTTAAAAAAATAGCCCCGATGTCCTGCCACAAGGTGCATCCCACCTTCCAAAGCATGCTTGAGTCAAATTTCTTAGCTGAAGGTCCAGGGTCTGCTTTGTAGAGCCGTAGCCGTCGATAGAGCGCCAATGCTCAAATACATTCTCTTTTGTTATAAGTAGAGACTAGCAGAACTCGCTGTGCTCAGCACTGGCCCCTCCACCTCGGCACTTAGTGGCTCGTAAGCACTACTTTTTTCAGTTTTAAATAGTGCACATAGATTAGTGGAACAGGATATAAAACGAAAAATCCACATATGAGTTCTAATATTTTGCACAACTTTGCATAAAAGTTTTCAGGACAATAAATGTAGTATGTTATCACTCTAAATAAAGTTTCCATCCCTACTATAGATATTTCGCACTTTCTTGAAGAGCCGTATACATTGAAGTTCGTACTGATCAAAAATACTATTTTTAAGATTGCGCAATAAAGGTTGCACTGTAAAAAATTCCGGAAACTTTTGAGGTAAATATTACTGTAAAATGGATAATCTACAGTACCGCTTAGCTTTCGCAGTACATTTTACCGGAAAAGTCGACTACACTAGCGCCACTGTGGCCAGTTCAGTGAAAAGAAGACCTGGATTCAATGAGCGGGAACCGTGAACTGACATTGCAAACCAAAGAACTTGATCTGATTTGAAATAGGAGGATGAAAATACCTGGTAAGTTCTTGTGTTTTTATACATTCTGTATTAGCTTAATTTTGTGTACTAGATCATTTATTTTATCAATTACCCTATTAAGGGTGATTTTTAAACGAAGGAAGTTGATTTAAAATTGTTTGAATCTCATATTAGGCTTCACGTTACATTAGTATATAGCTTTTTCTTTTAATATTTTGTTTTTGCTTGCATTATTATATTCTACAGCTTTTTTTGGGGAAAATATATTTATTATTTACAAAGTATCGAAAGTAATTTATAACAAGATATCAAATTTTATAATTAAAAGTTATGTTTTCAAACAAAATAATAAAATATATTGTTAAGATGTTCCATCATAAAAGTTATTCCATTATTATTTCATATTATTATTTCCATTTATAAATGAAAATTTTTCCTTGGTATATCTTTTAGGAACATTGTTTTGAGAATTAACTTATTTATTTAAATTTTCAAATAGTCTGCCTGTATTCAGAATTCAAATGCTTTGTTTACGTTTAGTAACCTTACTTTATTGAACTTTTTTTTCTATTGTAAGCTTTAAATATGGAAATTTCTTTATATAAAATATCTGACACTAAGAATGTTTTTGAATACAAGTTTTAATGTTTTTGAATGCAAGTTTTAATGCTTTTGAATTACTAAATAATTTGTTGTTCAGTTTATATATATATATATGGTAGATGCTCCAGTTTTGGCCACCTTAAGAGAAAATTTGAAATAGAAATTTCAGAGTGGATGACTGTTTAAAACATATTAAATCATACTTATACTATTATTTAGCAAATTTTATTGGCTTTCTGCTAGTTATAAAATTTTTCTGAAGAATATTTTATATTTCGAGTTATGAATTATTAAATAAATTAACCCAATTTGCACCAGTTTTGGCCACCTTGCACCAATTTTGGCCACAACCTTGCACCAATTTTGGCCACACTAATATATTTTTAACAGACATTTTAAGGAATTTTAAGTAAAAATAAATCATTTTTATGCGATATATATTTTAGTACATTATTTTCTGTTATTTTAAATGTGATTTTTTTGATGAATTTATAAAGATATGTAATAAAATTTACTTAAGCTGATTTTAGCTGCACATTTCAGTTAAGAAAAAAAAACAGGAATGCGGAAAACAATTTAATTTGGTTGATAAAATATGAAACAAAAAATGGGAAGAAGAATAAACTTACATTGCAAAAGCATAGATTTTTTAAAAAATATTACAAATCAAGAATTTGTATTATTATATTCACTAACAATATCCACAAATATGTATTTTTATAATTTTTAATTGCAACATTAATCAAATTCATCAGAATCATTTTTAAAATTAGAGCAATCCATGCATATAAAAGAATATTCCTCATCACTCGAGTCAGGTTCCTCAAGTTGAAATTTTCTAACATAATGTGAGATAAACATTCAAAATGGATATGTTTTTGTCATTCCATTTTGAATGGCCTTAACTGCATGTACCAACTTGAGATGGTGAGTAGCAAAATTTTTTTATGGAAATGCTACCTGCCTTCTTATTTTTAATTGGAGCCATTACTATGTAAAATGAAAACAAACAAAGCTATATCAGTTACTTTTCATTTTAGAAACAAAACTAAATCAGTTGCTTTTATTTTAGACACAAAACTAAATTAGTTGATTTTATTTCATCTAGATATTCTTAAATTTATGTCATGGCTCAAAACACAACAATGAAGTTAAGTGGCCGAAACTGGAACATGTAGTGTTCCACTTTTGGCCACCTGCATGGCCAAAACTGGCACATGCAGTAAATTTAAAGTACCAATTTTTGCCACCACCCATTCAATCTAAAAAATAATTAATTTTGATATGAAATCAGAATAAAAAGAAAGTTTACCTCACAAACCCTAAGGGTAATCACTTTTAGAATAAACAGTTAATTCTGAGAGCCTGATGATAAAAAACTGTAAAACCTTGTTCCTTAAGAAAAACATTAACAGTTGTGGGTATACAATACATGATCATGCATTTAATTTTTTTACAAGTCACTTGTTTGAGAAAAATGAACCAATCAGATTGAAAATAGTAAAATAAGGATTGTTTAAAGTGTTGGAATTCTTCTTATTAGTTAATTTGAAATTACTGGTTAATTATTGGAAAAACAGATCCAATGTGGCCAAAACTGGGGCATCTACCCTATATGTTCTTATTCAAACTGGTCCATAAAGATATTCATGTTTTTAATGCTGGTTATTAAATGAAAGAAAAAATATTGTAACTTTTTGCTTATAATTTTAGCATGTTTCTTTACTTTCCCTACATTGTTAAAACTTTAAAAAAAATTATTTATTGTTTTAATCTATATATTTAAATTACTTATCAACTATCTTAGAATGGTGCGAGTTCCTATTACGGAATTTTTGTTGATGCCTTAATGTGTATATGATGCCTTAAATAAAGCATAAAATGTAACTATCTTGCATCCATTTGATTTTTTTTATTGTTTATTTTACAGACTGGAATATTTCAAAAATGTTTACTTGTTAAAAATTTAGTATAACGTTAAATACACTGAAAGATTATGTAGATAATTTTTTTCTATATAGCAATGAAAACGAATTTGAAATAATTTGAAAAATTGAAAATAATTTGGGATCTCATACTATTAGTGGATTTTCTGAAAGTTTTATAGTAGAAAATTTCTGTAGATATTGTGACATAACAAAGAATATGTTCATACAAAAACCATATTGCATAGGTGATTTCAGAACACCTGAAAATTATCACTTAATTGTGGAACATAAACATGATAATGTTATTGTTGATGGTATAAAATGCAAAAGCATTTTTAATGATTTAAAGTATTTTCACGTTTGCTCTCCATGCCTAGGACATGACCTTTTCGAAGGTATTATAGCAAATGATTTCTTTTATTCATTGAACATTTTGTAAAAGTAAACAAATATATTACTTTCCAAGAACTCAATTCTTTTTCAGTCATCAAACAATATTTTTAACATAAAAATAAAGACTGTACTTATAATTTATTTTAGATTTCTACTACTCGTGCTGAGGCATTAAAAATGGGCTTGCCTGCAACTCCTTGTATAATAGATTGTGGTAAGTTATATTTTCTTTTAAAGTTTTTGAATTGTATGTAATTTTAAAAATGGAACAAGAATACATTTTGTGATCTCTTTGTTTTACTAAATCTAGCTACACCTCTAAATACATATTGCTAAGTTTAGGGTGAGGTGAGGTAAAGTGGTCATACATCAAATAATATGCTATAACTTTGTAATGAATATTGGTATGAATGTAATTTTTTTATTTTAGCTTTGAATAATTAAGAACTACGTTTAACATTTAAAATTCTATTAATTGCAACACTTTAGGGTTGGTATCTACAAGTTGGAACACACCTATTTCATCGCCAATATGGTTACCTGGGGAATCGAGCGGATTAGTTCCATTGACCACCCATCGGCTAGATTGCTTGCGTCATGGCAAGCGTTTCGCGTGATTTGAGTTGTTTACATACTACGCGGATTTTTAAATAACTTAAAACATTTATTAAATATTTAATTAAATAATAAAATGTATTTTAATTAGTATGAATTCAATTAGTAAAAAAATTACAAATAGAACTTGGGTTTATTTAGTGATTATATATTTTTCCGATCATATAATTGAGAGATTTTTTCTTTGCCTTATAATAAAAATCGTTTGCATAGAATTTTTGAAGTTGTACTTGTTTTGAACGCTACTAAGGGCAAAAGCTCTGCTGCTCCATTAGAGTAATTAAAAGAAACTGATTCCGTACATTCACTAAGTTAGCGAAGCTGCTAGGATCCCACTTTGCTGAAAGCGAAGCCGCTGATGTTTTTTTAAGTTAAAAAAATTTGCCCAGTGCCCACTTCAGATGCCGCAGGCATCGCGAGCGCAATTTTTCCTGCTTCATTAGAATAATTTAAAGTAGCAGATTCCGTACATTCAATGAACTAGGAAAGCTAGTAGTTCTGTTGAAATTCAACATCTAAAACAGGAGATAGTGCAACGACAAACCACAAACGCAATTGGTTCGAAAAAAGATGAAACGATTAACTTTTAACAGTGACCGATGCACGTTTGTTTCCCGTAGCATCCATCTTGCTTTGGCGCCGTTTTAATAAAAGTGTGTTCCAACTTGTAGATTTCAACCCACTTTAGTAGGAGAAATCACCCATTTTGTTTGTTTATGTAGCAGTTTGAAGTTGGAATACCTAATTTAACTTCTTACATTTTGTTTAATTAAGTTTGCATTAAATTGACTCTGCAGAAAGCTTCATATAGATCTTAAGAATACTTCCTCATTAACAGATAAGCTGACTTAATTATATATATTATTTTATAGTAATTTAAGTAAGATGGGGTAAAGTGGTCATAGGGATAGGCTTAACATGCATCACTGTTTTAAAAATTTCTTAAGCTTAATTTATTAGACAGGTGTTAGTTAAATATTAACTAAATATATATTACAGATTATAATTAAAGATTTGAAACTGGATAACCCCAGTTTTTGTACCAAAAGCATCACGTAACGCATATAAGAAATCAGCCAATTGCAGAAAAGGATGTACTCAAAGGTCGATCAGTTTTTTTTCTCTCGAAACTAAATTATTGAATGATTATCAATCATTAAAGATTTTTAAAATTATTACATTTTTAATTAAATTATTTCAAGAAGTATAATATGTTTGTTTGTAATTGTATAATTATTAAAAATTTATTATTTAATGTAATGCAAAAATTACTTTGCTGAATTAAAAGCATTAGTGACTTTGATAATTTCTTGCAATGCTCAATTTCATTAGTTTTAAGAATTGAGCAAAGCAAGTTTTTCACATATATTTTTTAAATTAATTTCTGGGCTTGTTTCTTTTTCTGCCTCTTAGTATTTCAGCATTGTATTCAAGTGTTGATATTCTATCACGTTTTGGGAAAAAATAGCACAAGTCAATATACAAAGCTAATTGTAGCCTTTTAATGTTAAAATGGGAATAAAATATAGATTTTACCCATGACGAAACTTTAAAATGTATTTTACCTACAGTAATACAAAGTGACTTGGTCTCTTTTGACAGTACACAAACAATATGTTTGCTTGATTTCTAACTGTGTAATTTTCTGGAATCATCAACTGCTGTAGAGATAATGCATGATTTATTAAATTATTTTATTATTATATTTCTAGGTGTTTTGTGAGCATTAATCCGAGCCAAGGATCTAAAACAACCAAGACTGAAGGGAAGAAGGCCTCTATTGACTACAATGTCAATGTTGTACACTGTAAAATGTAATGCACAGTGATAGCAGTGGTCCTATAATTTCAAATAGAACTAATCTAAAATGTATTAAAATCTCTTTTTCAACTTTTCCCTTCAGTATAAAATGAAAAACAAAATGGTAAAGGGAATTTCAAAGAACAATAATTTTGTTTCTTAATAACCATAGAAGTTTAAAAATGGGATATTAAAAAATCTCTTGTGTGTGTGTGTTATTTTAATATTAAAAATAAATACTAAAATTATATTTAAAAGTTTGTACCATTAGTCGAACAGTACATGAACTTCTTTCCGAAAAGAATGTTTTCAAACTGTTTTTGTCATATAAAATATCCTTTTACATGTAAAATAACACTTTTTAATGAATCTGAAAATGAATGTTGCCAAATTGACAGTTTCTTAAAGTTTAATAATATTGAAAATGTCCATTTTTATGGATATTTTAATTCTTTAGTGTTGTAGTATAAAATTTAAGCTTTAGTTTGAATTTGGGTTAAGATACTCAATTGATAGCTCTTTTATTTACCCTGGAAAAAGAGCCTTTGAAAAATAGCTTTAACAATCAGAATAAAATAAAGGCTTTTTTTAAAAAAAACTCTCCACCTAGTAAAGTGATTGGTGTTTAACAAGATCCTTTGGTAACAGATATTTTAAATAAGAAAATACAATTATTTATTAAAATTTATAGTTATCACAGTTGAAAAATTGTTTCTAATTTTTTATTGAAAATTCCTATATTTTTCTGTACTTGTGCTGCTATTATTGTATTTAGACAGCAAATTGTGATGTAGTTTTACAATTTTTGTGTCTTGAATGTACATTTTTATGACTGTGTCATTGTATGTTTTAACTATATCTTCTTTAACTATCACGGTATTTTGTACCTGTGTCATTGTTTTTTAAAATTTGCATTGTTTTGTACTATTACTAATTTTGTCATATTACTATTTGTAAATAGAAAAATAAAATGTTTTTTGTTAGATTTTGATTTGTTATTTTGTTGCTAAAAATATCAATAGAATTTGAGCATTATATCCTGGAAAGTTTATTTAAATAAACTGAGCGCTGACACTAAAAGGGGTGACAACTTAATGGTGAAAGAAATCATTAGCTTTAAGTCAGAGTTTCTACAAAAGTTATCCCAACCTAAAGCTCTTTTAAAAATTACATATTACTATAAAATTTACTGTGAGGGAAGTCAGGTAATTTTAGAGATCTGGAAAAATCGGGGAAATTAATAGTTATTTGTTTCTTGAGTTATTATCTATAAATTAGTATCTTATATCTAACATTATTTGTAACAATAAATGGAATTTAAAAAACTTATATTCATTTATAAAAGCATAAGTTTTTGATTAGAGCAATTAATCTATGATTTATTAAAGAATAAAGATTTGAAGTAATATTTTGGCAGTTACTCTTGTTTAAATCTTTGCTAAAATATATATTGGGTACGTATTTCATATTTATTTATTTTTCTTTTCAATTCAAATTCATAATTTTCTATTATTTGGGTACGTATAATACTATTTTTATATTTATGCTGCAACATGTTATTCTAGTACCCATGCAAAGAGCACTAATTAGTTATTGAACTGTTTTAATGTTTTGAGATCACAATAACCTGTACTATTAATATAATTTAACTTGTGTTGCAAAGAGTAATTTTAATGTTTCTTAGAATTCTTAAGCAGTTTTAGAAGCAAAGTATTTTGTAAAAATTTCCAGTATTTTTTACATGTAAGAAATATAATATACTGTTTTAATAGATTTTTTTAGGACGTTCATTCCGTTTTTTAAAAATTAAATTTCATAAAAAACATTGATTTTTTTTCATATTAAATAATTGGTAAAAGTGTTTAATAATATATATTTTACACATACAGTGATTCTGAGAAGGGAGAAATCCAGGAAACTAATATAATTAGTAGCCGTAAATCAGGGAAATGTAAGTTTAGTCAGGGAAATTTGTTTCAGTTTCTGTAGCCACCTTGTTTCAGTAAATGCTACTGTAATATTTACTGGATTTCAGTAAATGTTACTGTAAAATTTACTGTGTTTCAGTAAATGTTACTGTAAAGTAGACTGTGGTTAAATATATATTAATGTAAAATTTACACTTAAAAGCACTGTATGCTATGCAGTAGAAACCTATAATTGTAGTAAAAGTTCCTGTAAAAATAGCATTATTACCTTATTACCTTAGAATTTGTGATAAAATTTACTGTAAATCGGTTAATGCTACTGTAAAATTTACAGTACACTTTCATTTTTTTCTACTGTAAAATTTTACAGTAAAAATTGAATTCTACAGTATAAAGTACTGGCACCCTGATTGCCGGTACTTTTTACTGTAAATTTACAGTAATTTTTTTTACTGTGTGGGCATTCTGATTGGTTAGCTATGCTTGCAAAGTGACAAGATGAATTGGTGAAATCGGTACAGTTGTTGAGATTAGGGACTGAGTCAAGGTTTTTCGTCATAGAGAATGTATAGTGAAGTAGTGTTTTTGCAATTTCTCTCGAAATGGAGGATGTTGATGGGAACTATTGATGTAGACTATTGACAATGTATCTGGGGGTCGTGAGCTTTCATATAAAATAAAAATTGACGAAATTGGTCCACTAGTTTGGGGGACTCATTCAAGGGTTTTTCGCTTAGAGAATGTACTGTGAAGTAATACGTTTCCGATTACTCTTTTTCTCTTGAAAATGGAGGGTGATGGGGATAAGCGATCTTTGATGACATATCCAGGGGTCATAAGCTTCCATATGAAATAAAAATTGTAGAAATCAGTCTATTGGTTGGGGATGGGGACTGGTCCTTTGGTTTTGCAAATTATTTAATTTATATATACTAAGCCGCCTTCGTCGACCAGCTGTTCGCCCATAATATTAACAGCCTGCAGATATGCTTGAAACTAGGCGAAATAAGTTGGCGGTTGTAGAGGCTGAGGTACTCTGCCAAAGCTTAGTGGTTGAAGCTGGGGTATCTTATGGTTTTTCCCCAAAGAGAATGTTCAGTGGATAAGTAATTTTTCGGTTTCTCTCATAAATGGATGGTGGAAGGCGACCACTGATGACATATCTAGACGTCATTCTATATGGAATAAAAATTGTCGACATCGGTCCTGTGTTTGGATCTGGAGGACTGGTCCTCCGATTTTGCCAATAACTTTAAATATATAGATATGCATTTATAGGTTTAAAAATAAGTTAATAATTATTTTCACTTGTTTCGGCTATTATTTTATTTTGTTATGAGAGTTAGATAAAAATCTGCAATTTTTTTCCAATGTCAGTGCGGTACACTTCATTTACTACGAGATTTATGTGTTCCTTATTCTTCATTTTCTATTATTGCTTGTCGTTCCGCCAGACAATTCTTACTGCACCGATATTATACAAATATCCGATTACTCCAAATAATTATTACAATTGAATTCGCTTATTAATACTTAATTAATTTAACTAAATATGAAATTAATTATTGTCTTTTTTTAAATTTACCTGAATTAGATAAATTTTGCTTGCCCCCTGTCGAAGATTCCTTGCCTCCCGTCGGAAAATTTCTTACGCCACTTCTGTTGTGAAGAGAACTTAGCAACAATACATTTTTATCTTTCTTCCTTTGATAGACAGTTATTGTTATATCCTTATCTTTTCTGTATAAAATAGTGGAATAAAGATTTTGCTTTCCTAATTTCACTGTTGGTGGCACATCTATACGATCTCTTTTAAGTGTTCCAACCAGACTTGTTGACTGAGACTTCAATCTTTCACATAATTTTATAGTACTAAAATAGCTGTCAGTTGTTACATTTCTTCCTTTTCCCAAGTATGGCTGAGTCAACTTCATAACAACATGTTCATGAACAGCTTAATCAGCTGGCCGCTCGCTATCTGCACCATTCAGCCCATTTTTTGAATATACGCAAACAAGCAGCCAAAATTTTATCCCAAACTTGTCCGGCTTACTTGGAATATATTGGCTGAAAGGGCATCTAGCCTTAGATGGAAGAAGCTGCTCATCTACAGTGAGATTCACTCTAGGTTTATAACAAGATGAACTGTTTTCAATGAAAGGGTACCATAAAGCGGAGGCCAGAGCGAATTTATCTGACTTCAGTCGCGCTGGCCTTCCTGTTTTGGGATCAAAGCGAAGGAAACGTATGATTTTCTTGAAAAGATTTCTAGCCATAGTCTGTGAGAAAATGGTGGACCCCATACGGTTGACCATAAAGATTTCAAATGAGAGTTCTTCGCTCCATACAGGCCTCTTGCGTACATAATTAAAAAATAGCCTCGAGTTCATAAAAAGATACATATAAGTGTTTTTACTTTGACGGAGGGTCAGGCTTCTTCTTCTGTGTATTCTTTTAAATACCGTATAATTTGATTGCTGAAAATCATTCGCAAAGCTCTGAGCACACTGTCTTCGCAAATATTTCTCTTAACATACGATCAGGGACGTGGCTAGCGTCTCACATCTGGGGGGTGTGAGATCCAAAAAATGCCGACTTTCATGATGAACTTTGCAGACTTAAAACACAAATATTTTTATAGTGCCTAATATACATGCATGTTCCTGCGATGACGCGTAATATCATTTTCAATGATGAGGATACGAAATATGTAAAGGCTCAAACGAAGACAAAAGACCTGCCATCAAAAATCACATTAAAAAAATAAAGGCAAAATCTAGCTTAGCAAAGGCCCGATGTTATTCCCTCCTCGGTAGGAAGCCCTAACTCTCGATGGAAAATAAACTCGTCCTCTATAAATCACTTCCACTATAAATCACCATTGATTAGCTGTGCTTTCCCAATGTATGTGTGGGTCCAACCCATCAGAAAAACTGGGAGCACTGCAAGATAGATATCACAAATCCTCAGAAACTAAATTTATTCGTAAATATCTGAAACGCAAAACCATTTGGGATTTATTTAAAACTAGCAGTACGCGCACGGCGTTGCCCGTGGAATCGGGAATTCAACAAAATGAAAAAAAAAAGAAACCGTCCACAATGGCATGAAAACAAAATATACACATTATTGATTTTCACGCTTATTTTTCTTAACGATAATGATATTTCAAATGTAGAAAAACAATACAGAGTACGTTAATCCATAACAATATTAAAAAATTGCAGCTTGAAAATGATTATTATACAGCAAGCTTACAAAATATCCGAGACAAATAAACACTTTAAGACACTGCCGAAAATAATAATCGAAGTCATTCAGTTAAAGGTTATGACGTCTCCTGCGCTCTGCCCCGTCAGCCAATGAAATTGCCAGCAACGTTCCGGAGAAGTGTCGCGGGAGGACGCTCGCTAGGGAAAAAATATCTTTCAACAGGAAAAATATCTTTTATCAGGAAAAAATTAATTTAAAAAAAGGGAAAAGATATTTTAACTGTTCTTGTTTAAAATCTGACAGAACCGGTCTAGTTATAAGTTGAAACAAAATGAAAATAATAGTGTTATTAGAACGTCGGATGCAGCAAATTTAAAAATAAAAATTAAATTTCGATGGCAAAACTGACTATTTTTTTTTAAATTTCTCACAATTCAGTAAATTACGTTTGAAGCTCAAAACAAATTTCATTAGAAATAAAATTGTTTGTTCTATTCGATGGTGTATTGATTGTTTTTCAGCTATCATTAGAAAAGATACTACAGCCGTAAACGTGCCAAAAATGACCCAAAACAACACAAAACATGAAATAAAAAATTTTCTAGATTAAATTTTAAAATTTCGGCTTCGAGGTGCATTGAGTCACCATTAAGACTACCTGTATGCCAAATTACAAGGCTGTAAGTGCGATAGATTCGTCTGGACATCGCGCTCAAACACGTACGCACATAAACATTGCCTTTTATAAGTATAGATATGGCCATAAAATATTTGAACAAAATGGATAATAGATACTAACGAAGCCGCATGAGAGATTCCAGTGCATGACCCTATTTTAGGAACAGACGTAGAGCAAAGCGTTATTTAGAAGCACCCTCACCTCAAGACTTTCTGAATCGCCATATAGCCTGATTTGGCCAATATAATCAAAAAGACATATCAACATTGCAGTACAATTTTATTAAAGTAAATTATTTCATTATCACTATAATTCCTCTGAACTGAATTTTATATCTTACCATCATTAAATTCAATTAATCATAAATAATACATCCTGATACATAAACAATATACATACATATAATATTTAAATAATACGAATAATAAGCAATCCTTAGGAGCTTAACATATCATGCCACAAAAATTCCATTCATAGATGTGGAAAATAAAAAAAATCACAGTCTAAAAGCTCCATCCATTGGTCATTTTTTATTACTGAATTAATTATTGTAATTCAAGTATTTAAAATATTATGAAAAAAACACATCAAGGTGTTAATTTTTTTAAATATGCAAACGATAAAAATATCAATTTCATTAATCTTTAATTTTTTACATTTAAAATTTCAGAATTATTTTATTTAGAATCAAAAGTGAAATGTTTTTACAGAGTAGGTATTTGGCCAAATCATTATTCGTTATATCACTAATCACGTTGTTAAAAAAAAACTTCTTCGAAATTCAACTCAATCTGAATTTCCGTTCATTACTATTACACGACATTCGAACGGAAAAAGGTTCTTTTATTCCTCATCCGAGTACTTGAAAAATCGCAAACATCCGCTAGTAATATATATGAATAAATTTGCAGAATTTTTTTAGATCTATTAAAACAAATCATGATAAATAAGCAAATAATTAATGCAACAAAGGCAATGTAAAATAATGAAAAGCAGTGAAACTTGGCTAATTCGAAGCTAATTTAGAAAATCTTTGGGTAAAAGTTAATAAAGCACGAGAAAACGGCAATTTTAACTAAAAAAGGCAAAAAATATCTATTTTAAAATTTAACACATTTAATAAAGAATTCATAATGAATAAATACACAGTGTGAAATTTTAATTAACAAAGTAGTAATTTTTATTGATAATTATTTTAATAAACTTACTTAAAGTTTAAATTTAAAATAATTCAAAGTGAGAAATATTTAATTGCTGTTTTGATTGGATACATAGATTGCATTCTCGAGTCAATAAAGAGCCTCAAAAAGTTATTTATTCACGTTTGATGAGCATATAAAGTAAGGACGAAAGCAATTTAGAAATATAAAAGAATTTACAATTTTAATTCTTGACATTTAAGTAAGCAAAATAAATTCGAATTACAGATTATACTTAGGCGTAATGCGTATAGAAAGTTTAAGGAAATAGAGAAAAAATCGAATTACTTACGAATTCGGATAAAAAATGTTTGAATTAACCAAGTTCCACAGTAATAATAATGATTTAACTCGCCTATAGTAAAGTAGGTTTGTGGTATGCAAGGCGCTCTGTACTTATCAGCTACACTCCCTCTTTCTGGATTGAAATTGCTTTATGTTGTCTTTATCTCTACGACTGTTCAGGATAGTGACCATTCGAGTTTCCTGTCCAATAAGAAGTTAGGGGTTTTTGTGATGTAAAAACAACTGCATTCCCACGATCATAAATCTGTCAGTCTACTTCTACCCCCTTTTTCTACGAATGGTGCAACCCGAAGACACCATGAAATTACAGGATTCTTAAGCTGTCCTGCTCGTAAAAGCTTCCAGGGTTGGAAAAGAAATGGTTTCATTACGTGGTATATTTCAATGTTTCTGGACATAATTATCAAGATTTTGGAAGAGAAATGCTGACATTTTTCATAAGAGAAAGAACGCCCCCCAAACTGAGAGCTAGATATATTTTTCTAGCATTAAACACACAGATGCACAATAAATAAATAAAGATGTTGCAGAAAGATTAAAAATATAAGATTTTTTTTTAAATCAAAAGTGAACATATCCATTTTACAATGTTGGTTTTAGAAGTGGATATTTTTAATTTTGTTTAAGAACTAAGAACTTTGGGTAATTTTACAAAGGGGGAAAAATAAGTTATGAGACAAAATGAATGATACTGCACCCTCGAATAGTTGGGTACTCAGATGAGAAAACTGTAACAAAATGCTTTTTAGAAAAAAGTGTATATGTTCACTTTTGTCAGAAAGCTCCTCATATGTAGTTCTTCAAAAATATTTAATCTTTCATTTTTAAAGATGCTTTTTTATGACCATCTTTTCGTTTGAAATCCAGGAAATGAACATTTTTAATAGAGAAAAAGGAATATAAAAAGTTCCCAAACTTTATTTTCAAGCAATAGTTTGTTGCTGATGTCAGTGGCATAAGATTGTGACATTTCTTAAAATTCCTGAAACAGTTTAGCATTTGAATAATGTAATTATTATTAGCAGCTAACAACTTTACATATTTTAAGAGGCTAAATTTTACACTATCAGGATTGAAAATGTTTCAATGCAATCACTGAATGTTACTGCTAGTCAAGTTTCTTTCTGTGTAAAAAAAATCGATAATAGAAAAAATTTTTATAGTAAAGTTCATTCATTCATATAAGCTTAGCGAGGAAAGGTTAAAATATGCAGCTTTTAAATGCTATTCAGTGCGCTGTAATAAATGTTAGTAACCGCATAATTAAAACATACTCTCACTTGAAAGAAACTGTTTCACACTGAGTTAATATTTGTCTCCTGTTGTAAAAGAAATAGCATCATTGTGGCTTGTATATTAAATTAACAAAATTTTTATATAAAATACATTTTTTATAAATATATGATGAAAGCTAACATATTAAATTAATGTTATTAAAAAATTGTTAGCATCTCTCAAGGTTTCTTAAATCTATATTATAAAAAAATTAAATAATTATTTATTCCTTTTTTATGTCGTGGAAAAATTTTCATAAATGTTTTCTTATATTTAAAAATATAAAAATAATATGCAAAATAATCCCACAGTAAACATTAAAATTTAAACTGTCTTTTCATTTCTTGATTATTGCTACTCAATTCTTCTACCGAATTAATGTTATTTTTTAAATTCTAAGATTTTAAGAAAACGCAGTATTGATATTTTCTCTTTTAAATCATCTGAAATTAAAAAAGTAATAAGGACTTAAGAAAGATGAGGATATTTGCATTAAAAACTCTTTACACTTATTTCTCACATGCGAAGTAAACAACAACAACAAAAAATTATAAACGTCAAAAAATTCGACAGCGAGGTTTTAACAATTTTCTACGTTAGAGTCCCCGAATACGAAAAAACATTTTTTGGAAATATATATGTCTGTCACTTCGTCCGTCTGTAAACACACACCAATTTCGATGTGCCGTCATTTTGTCGGCAATAGCGACTTGCCGTAGTCCCCGATTCAGGGTAATAAAACTCAGCAATTTAGGCCTTGTGTCCGAGGATTTGCAGGGGGATGACACTTTTATTAGGGAGTTCACTAGAAAATTTAGGGAAGAACACTGCTCCTGTGTAAACAGAAGGGAAACGGAAAATTTCGGGATCTACAAAACAGACATCTCATTTCTTTCATTGCTCTTGAGATTTTATCTTTATTTATTTTACTACAGAAGGGAAAGTTTGAATAGTCTTTATCACCACGCCCTGGTTCCGCGCATACCCGACTCGTAACGGCTCCCTGACGGTGACAACAATGGTCCACAAGAGAATTTAAAAACCAACTTAGTAAATAAAAGTTCACTTAGTGTTTTTAGAGTTTCAATAAATAATTCTGCAAATGTCGTGGATATGCAGAATAAAATAATACGTTCGATTAGTTTTTCAAAATTTGCCGACTCATTTAGTCAAATTGCCGACTTCAGAAAAATCTGGGGGGGGGGTCACACATACTCTACCCCCCCCTTTGCCACGTCCCTGCATACGATGTTGGACTTTTTGTTTCCGTCACTATGTTTTGGGCTGCACATCGGCCTACTGTCCCAGAAGGTGAAATTACTTTCCATACTGTTCCGTCTTTTGAAATTTCTTCCTTTCCAACTGAGGGTGGAATATTAGGAATGGAACATTTACGACGACGTTTCGACTAATACCGCTAACACACCGCTGGTACTCCCACGTCCATGCTTTTATCTACTATTTATTGACGCTTGGGGGCAGTTTCAGAATATTCATTACCCAAATATTACTTTCAGGGCATTCGCTGTCATGCTGCGAACTAATTTCAGATTCATCATCAGAATTGTTGCTTTCTGTGGAACCATATTCTTCGTCTCCGTCCAAATCACTAATTTCACTATCACCTGAATGAATTTCATCTATTCGTTGTAATTCTTTCAAAATTTCTTCGTGAGTGAGTCTACGTGCCCGACGCTTCTTCTCTAATGACTAAATAAAAACTGAGTGTATGATACTGTATCACGGCGTTATGTGTACGGCCCGGGGCACACCAGCCGATTTGTGTCATTGAGCAGTAAAATATAACAATAGTAACCCACGTGTCCCCTTTGTTGCTCTACAGAGGGAATGGGTGTCACTATTGTTATATTTTACTGCTCAATGACACAAATCGGATGGTGTGCACCGAGCCTACATGTCAAGATGTAAAATTTATTTCCCTTTCGAAGAGCAATCGCTATTGTTCGACCGGCCGGCTGTCGCCAGTGGGGAGGGGGGAGGTAGCATTTGGAACTCAAACCGGCTGTAAAATGAGGAACGTCAAGGTCAAACTAGACTGAATGGCATGTGACATGTTACAACGATTACGAGAAACGAAGAATTTTCCCGTATTATTGTAAAATTCCTTAGAGGCCACTCTGACCCCTCCCGTCATTCTAGGTATAAGATTCAATATTTACGCACCTATGAGGCTAATAAGCAGAGCCGGCCCGAACAAAAGCTGGGGCCGATGCAAAGTTGACTTGCGGGGCCTTTAGAAAATTTCGCCCAACAAAATAATTTATTGTCTTTTGCTATTTATTATATTTCACAATTTGGTTAAGTAAAGACTAAAAAAATACATGAAAATAATAAATAATTAAATTATTTTTATAAAGTTAATATTTTAATCACACAAAAAAATCGTTAATGATTCAAACAACAAAAATAATTGCTTCATATATAAAATTTGGTTTTCAACTTACTAAATTAAGTTTACAATATGTGATTTTTGTTTCATTTTGTTATAAGTTTTATAGCAAATACATTGATAATACCAGTAAGATTTAGATTTTTGGTTAATGCGGATTCGATAGATAAAATGACTAAGCAAATTAATTGTTCACCTCTAATGCTAGATCTCAAGTAATTTTTTATTATTTTTAATCTTGAAGATTTTTCTGCAGACGCGAGGGTTATTGGTAAGATCAATATAATTTTAGAATAGAAGTAAAATTTGGATACAATTTAAATAAATATTGTAAATATTCGCAATATTATGACCTGAAAGGTAAAACTTGCCGCCAAATTTTAATTTCGTTAAATAAGTGAATGCAATTCATTTTCGTTTTGCGCAATCTGACAGCGGCATGGAGCCTTGTGCGCTCGCACCTTTCGAAATCCCCTAGGGCTGGCCCTGAATTCAAGCATTCCTTTTTAACCCTCTAAGCGTTTGAGACGTATTTTTTCATTTCTCATATTGAGTTCGGAAGCAGGTACTCATGTCCATGTGTATAATTTCTTAAACTACCATGGATGAAACATTCTTAAAATTTCAGAGATTTGACTAAATGTAATAAAGATTAAAATATTTCAATTTAAAAGCAAATTTTCAAGACTTGAAAGCTAGTACATCAAAATAGTTAACCTCTCAGAGGGTTAAATAAGAGATAAAATTCCTCTCCTTATTTTTTGCAAACTCGTGTTGTAGAAATGTGTCCTGTCTTCCTGATTTTATGAGGATATATTAAAAATTGTTCAGTTTGAAAACTTTCAGTGCTAAAATTAAAATTATAAAATGTGAAAATAGTTTCAATTAGAGTTTCAAAACATGAAAGCTGAAGAAACTTAAAAACTTTGCAGTCAATTGAAAGAGAAAATACCCCCTTTCAATTTTTCTGTCGATTTACGTATTGAAATAAAATATTATACTGTATGAATGGGATTTTCTTGTATTTTGAATTACCAAGTGAATTCTTAAAAGTTGAACTCATTATTTCTTCAATAAATAAAAAGTTGAAGTCATTATTTCTTCAGTAAAAAAAGTTGAAAACTCTTTATTTCTTCATATTAACAAACAATTATTTCTTCATATACAAAAAAACAAAAAAAGAAAATCGACTGATCACAAACTTATTTACAAACATACACAACCTACTGATAGTTCCGGTTTTAGGATATTTAAATTGAATCAATCTTCAAAATACTTCTTATATTTTAAAACTTATCCAAATAACTTTGATATGTAGTTCACAAAACAATAAAAGGTTCCAAATAATTAACATTTTATAATAAAATATGTCCAATGTAAAAGAGTAGAAAACACAAATTTTGTTAATAAAAAAAATGTTTTCTAAGATGTATACAATAATAACAAATAGCAAAAATGTTGTAATACAAAAACAAAGGGAGAACTACATTGTTTTATAAATTGATAACCTGTCATAATATTAAAATTTTCTTTTTGGAAATATAAAAGGAAAGTTTGTTTAATAAATAACTATAGAAAAAGAGGCAAAAATTAGCATACTTGAAATTTGTCCCCAAGAACAAATTCAGAATATTTTATTTTGCTGTACGACTGATACTCCGCATGCGAACGAACTGTTCAATGGAAAATTAAGCTTCTGAGAAAACTCATTGGGTTACCCGTCGTGTTTCACACAATACAATATTCAGATTCACTACTATTGATTAAACTCTGAGGAATAGATGAAACAGACTACCCTTTCTACGATGAATTCACAAATGCTGGAAAACCACACTTTTGACAAGAAAAGCGAGATGCCCCGTGAGATATGCTTCATCATCGCTTAGCAGTCTTGCTGAATACAAGGGGAACAGATGCGTTCAATTTAGAACTAGATAAGCAGACAAAGCATTCCTCTAGAGGTGTTTCTTTAAGCTAACCCTGGGAAAGACTATCTGCTGGCCATTAGGGGAACAGATGTGGATCCGCACATAAGCATTACCCCTGTATACTCTGAAAGTAATAGTTTCGGGAACAAGGAATGTATTGAATATTATCACCTGCAATTTATCTTAAAATGACGGACATCCACTTTTGGGTGCCCTGCACCGAAAAGAGAGTGACCATATGATGCCTGGAGCAATCGAACCTGTTTCGACTGAACAATGCCAACAACAACAGACTCACTTTTTACATTTTGCTTTGCCCAGGAATCGGAAACACGTGGACCTCCAGGTAGCAAAGGGAATTGTTGGATTCTTATCCACTAGATCCACCAATTACTTTTTTAACAGATCTTTGAAGGAAATTTTCAAAACTAGAAAGAAATTGCAATATATTTCTTTTTAGAAAAGTTATTAATATTTTATCCCTTTTTTTACATAAAAGTTGGTTGAAAGAATTTTTTAAAAAGGATAAAAGAATTTTTAATGAATTTTGCAAAATCTAGAGCGGGGCCTTGTGCGGTCGAACCGTTAGCACCCCCCTCCGGCCGGCCCTGCTAATAAGCACTAAAATAGGATCATATTATAAAAAGTCAGAAAGCTGCACTACGTTCAGTTAATTATTATGAGAATTACTGAACAATAAATAACGAGAGGGGCCACTCAGACCTCTCCGTCTTTCCAGTATTAAAAATCTTAATAAATTGCATGTGACGCATAACGCGGAAGAAATTTTAAGCAGAAATTCCTCATATATAAGTAAAAGAGGGGTTCACAAATATTTCAAATTGTTTCGTCTTTGTTGTAACTCAATCTAATATTAAATTTCAATTACATGAAAGAATAAACCAGTTATTGTTCTTCAAATATCCGTAAGGATTTTGCATTAAAACTGAACTAGCCTCAACTATTACTGATTTTCACGCTAAAAATTGTTAAAAGTGTTATTCAGAGAAATAAACATATTTTTATACAAACAGCGCGGCAACATTTAATTCAGGCAAACTATATCAGCACAAAGTTAAAATTACAAAAATTGAAAGTGACAGAAAGAAATTCCAGTTTATCATGGGCAGACATGAATTTCGATGGGCATGAATTTCAGTAAGAAATTTATTACCATATTGAGAACATCCGCATAATAATTTTAAAAGTGTCTGATATAGGAATATCCATGATTGAGTCCTGGACATCGGATTGAAATTTCTCTCTGCAAGTTTTCGTCTATTAACCAACATCAGAAATATAATCAAGAATTATCATTTTTCACAATTTGTATATCCTGTTATGGAAGTGCATCTGAATATAACTGAAGAAGATTTCCAAAAGTAAAAATCCTTTTTTAGCTGTACTGCAAAGTATCCGAAAAGTATTGTTACAATTTAAAAAGCCATAAAAAAACAACGAACACCATGTATTTTCCTGGAACTTTTAATGTACGATGTGTTGAAGTATCAAATAGAATCAAAAGTAGATATTAATTTTCTGTCAAGCATTTCGAAGCTCTGCTAGCTTGAAAACTTCAAAACTTTTTATTTATTACCCAACCAATTTTGTACATGCCACCGACCATCTTACTAAACTCATATTGACACATACGAATAATAACTCAAGTTATTGCTTCTATAATACATAATTTTTGCTATCTATCTGATTCCATTATAATGATCTTCAATTAAATGTAGAAATTCCAATGTTTTGATTTTTATAGTTTTGATCATCTACAGAAGTATCTGGTGTGATACAATTTACATTTCCTATTTTAATATTTTTTAAAGTAGCAAGACAAATGTTTGGATGCATGTAATCAAAAAATAAAATTCAAGAGGTGTATTATGCATAAATAATTAATGTCTTGTAATAAACATATAAATCTCAGTACCAAACATGAAGTAACGCTTCACAAAGTCTAACTTCCATTAAATACTTAGTGCTGAAGTATAGGAATATTGAACTATGAACTCCACCATAGTTTTCTTTTAATAATATTTTGCAGAGACGTGTTAATAAAGACTTTTGAGACAGACCTGGATCAATTTAAATTCTCTGTATCTCTTCTAAATTTCCAAAAGAGATACTTATACTTTTCTGTTTTATAAGTCTTAATATATTGTAGTAATAATCAATTCCTTTACAATATCATCTTAAGTTAGAACGAAACGGATAGAAACGCAGATACAGATTATGTATTATTATAAACACAAATATATTATGTATTTTTCCCCAAACTAAAAGCATTTCTTTAGTTTTTGATAAACCATTTTAATGCACTCCATAAAAATATTTAAATTTTAATATTTAATCATTATTTATGTTGCTCCATGCTTTTTCTTCTTATCTTTTCAATTCTTTTGGAAATAAAGTATATATTTATATCTTTAGTTTGTGTCTTTTATTCTTGCTTCTGCAGATATAAAATTGTGCAAGAAAATAAGTAAAACTAATATTTGCATCTGAATGAATCATAAGAGCTAAACAGGTTTGTTTAACAATAATTTCATTTAATAAAACAGTTTCAAAAAATGAAACTGTTATGTTTCTGAAAAATGCCTTTTTAAAGAAATACAGCTTTTCCGTTATTAAGTAAGCATCAGGATTATTTCTGAAAAAAGTCCTTTGTTGTCAAAGCTCGCGGAATAAACGAGGAAAACTTTTTTTCTCTTGAGAAAAGAGTAAAGTTAGAATTTAAAAGTACCAAATGCGGTGTGAGTTTTCTTATTCTTTTCAAACGGCTTTAAAACTCAGCAAAAAAGTCGTCTCTTTTCTTCAAAATGCATGCTGCTTTTTAAATTAAAAAAAATATTGCTGAATGTGAAATTGTTTTCTTATGAGGTGTAACCTTTCTTGATTGCATTTTTAAATCTAAAAGTGGCTTCTCAACAACTGGAAGATAAATTACATTCTACAAACTGAATTTTTTTGTAGAAAAGACTAAAATATTTGAAAAAATGACGCTGATGTTAATTTTTACTGAATACCTAAAAATTAATAACAGACTTAGAACAACGTATGAGATATTTTTTAAGTGTCCATTTTAATATTTAATAGTAGTTTAACTTTTAAATTCTCAATTTTGTAAACATTTTCAGTAGATTATTTTTGTTGACTGAAAATATAAAGCAGGAAAATATATATGTTGTACTGAAAACAATACATTTAAATTTTGGCTTAAGTGTTGTTAGTAAACAAAGTTTCAGATGTTCGAACTGTTTCTTTGGAGAATAATTGAAAAATAATGAAAACTATCATGGTAAAGAACTGTAAAGTAAGGCAGAGTTACTAGGTATAAGGGTAATCTGGGATTCATTTGTATGTTTGAAATATGGATAATGATAATTTCTAAACCACGTATTGGCAACACAGGACATGTCTTACTTCTAAACAATGGTCAGATTACCAGTGTGACTGAAGCAGTTGAGAAGAGAGGTTGTCCAAAAAACGAAGACATTCATTGCATATAACTTGAGGCGCTACTCGATTCAAGCTGGGTTTTTTTCCCCTCATTCTACAGAATTTCGTTTCTTCAAGAAAATATCTATCTATTAGTATTATTATCTCCAAAAATTAAAAAATAAGTCACTGAAATGAAAAATGTCCAATAGAAAGAGATGTACAAATCAAAAATTGAGTATACCAATCAAAAAACATAGATGGTTGAGAGACCTCTCCGCTAATATTGTAATTCACTTAGTTTGTAACACGATGAGAAAAAAAATATTTGAATTTTTCACTATTCGCAAAACTTCCACGCCATTCCCATGTGAAGTCCATTGAATAAAAATTTATGTAAGCATCATTTTCGTACACATGTAGAATCTTCAGTGTAATGAAGTGTAGAATGCACGGCATTCTGAGTACGAAATTGAATTCCTCTGACACTGAAAAGTAGAAAATTTTGAGTATTACGCAAAATCGCTCATATTCTTTCTGTAGACAATTTAAAACTATCAAAAATCAGAAAATAGAAACAAATTTCGAGTCCATTTAGTTCGAATAAAGGCGCTAATGGAACTTGTATGACTATTCAGTTTTTATATCTGTTAATTTCAAATGTCCAATAATACAGGGTTCCCACTTCTATTCGTTACACCCCCCTTAACTTCTAAACAGTGACAGCTTAGGCAATAAAGTTGGTGTGTAAGTATAGCAAAAAGGCTATGCGCTACTCGATGAGACAACTTACAACGCCATCTATCGGCGTATTTTGGAATTAGCGGTCCAGTAATCTCGTAAACGGTGAAAGATACCAGAAAAAGTCAATTAGAAAGTTGTAGAGCACTATCGATTTAGTACGAAAAGATACCTTGCGCACATTAATACTCAAAAAAGAATGCAAAAAATAAACATTTGTTTGATCACGATTTCGAAAATTGTCATGTCATAAAGAGAGGAAGAAAGAAACTGAGACACGTCACTATCTTCTGGATCATTTATTTATATTGCTCGAAATGCTATGTGTTAGCCACTATACACATTTGTACTCTAGATTGGATTTCTCGCTGCATATTTGGCAACATGACAGGTGCTACGGAGGCACAAGAATCAGAAATGCTTCGTAGAAGATCCTGCAATGTTGGCGGAGGGGTCGCAAATACCTGACCTTTTATGTGTCCAATGGGTAAGAAGAAGTCAAGTCAGGTGAGCGAGGAGGCTACTCTACGAAACCACCATACCCGATGATTGAATCTGGAATGTATCCATTAGGTACTGCGTAACGTATGAAATCTTATGCGGAGAGGCACAGTCATGTTGGAACCATACACTTCGGAGTTGGTGCAACGGTAAATTCTCAACAAAGTCTGTTATTACATCCTTCAGAAGCTCCAAGTACCGTTGTCCCGTTAAAGTTCCCTCGTAAAATACTGGTCCAATGAGCCTGTCATTAAAAATTCCGTACCAAACATTAATCGACCAGCGTAGTTGATGTCGAACTTCGACAGCACATCTCGGATTTTCCAGTGACGAGGTATGAACGTTCTGTCTATTAAACAATCCGTTACGCGAAACACATGCCTCATCCGTCCATATCATGTCTGCCAGGAATGTTGGGTGATCCTCTAAGTTATTCATCACAAAGTTGAACCACGTGTAACGTCTCTCAGCATCAATCCCTGCAAAGGTGTGGATCGGTATGGGTAAGCACCTGATTCATTCAGGATTGTCCAAACGCGTGTTTTTGAGAGGCCACAATTTTCACTGATAATTTATTTTGCTGCTCTGAGGATGGGCGAGAGCGTATGGTAGCACATCTTCAGGTTGCACTTTGCGTTCTACATTACAAGGTCTACGAACTAGAGGTCGGCTGGTCACGCAGCTCGTCTCCCTTAAACGTTTTACAACTTTCAAGATTGTCTGCCGTGTAGAATGCTGGCCTTCAGGAAAACGTTCCCGATGCAGCCTTGCAGCTGATTATTCTTACGCCCACATTCACCATAAATTAACAATACATCGCAATACTCGTTAATTCCAAGTTTTGCCATAACCCTCAGCTTTAACGTACAACCCAGCAGAAACATCCTTTTTATAGTAGTAGTCTCTGGTGAACAGGTATGACGTTCCATCCTCATTTGCATAATACATGAAATCCACGTGTCTTTTATACCAGACATGGTTGAGTTGAGCTGTGTTTTTGGAGAGACGATTTTTCAAGATCAGCAGAAAGCTTTCATGGTTTGTAGAGACATTCAGTAAACCACGCAGGCGGTGGGTACAGAACCATGGTCCTCATGACTGCAAATCGAGTGCGTTGCCACTGCGCCACTATACAGGCTAGTATTTAGTTCGTAAGGTGGTCTTTTCTCGCTTCGCTTGCGTTTCACGACGCCATAGTGTTGAAAATCACAATCAAACAAATGTTCATTTTTTGCATTATGTTTTGAGTATTAATGTGCACAAGGTATCTTTTCGTACTAAACCGAGAGTGCTCTACAACTTTCTAATTGACTTTTTTCTTGTATCTTTCACCGTTTACGTGATAGTACCGCGAATTCCAAATTTGCCGATAGATGGCGTTGTAAGTTGTCTCATCGAGTAGCGCATAGACTTTTTACTATACTTAGACACCAACTTTATGTCCTAAGCTGTCACCGTCTAGAAGTTATGGGGGGTGTAACGGATATAAGTGGGAGCCCAGCATGAAGATAAGTAACTGTTGCTCGTCTAGGAAACAATTTCAAACAAGCAATTTTTTGGTATGTAAGAATTGTACTAAAGTCACCTAATTCACATTTTTACTAAAAAATATTTAACAAAATTCTGTAAATGCAATGCATGAATTTTTAAAACCATTTGTTTAAGGTTAACTCCAAAATATAAAAAATGCATTTATAATATATTTATGACTATATTTTTCATAAATATACATTTTTTATATTTATAGTCCCTATAAATATAAAAATTATAAGTTTACATAAATGGCCACTGTATAATATTCAGAGGCATTATTATTTTTCAAGCAGGAAGGCTTGAATAAATGTGCAGCGAATTTCTTTCGTAATTTCACTTCCTGTATGAGAAATACCAATGATGAATCAATATATTTCTTCCTTATATTAAATACCTAATGAAGAATAAGGTGAAAAACTATTGATCTGAAGAAATTGCTTCTTGGAGCAGATAACTTTGTTCTAAGCGATGACATCCAGGAAACAGCTGGTCTATCTACAGAAGGAAATAACGATATCCCGTTGCAATATCTATGCGTCATGACAAAGTCCAGAAGTCTGTACTTTCTTTTCATCCTATATCCAGCGACAAGAGAGAAATTAGTTCCTTTTCTGTTTGGTCATAAGTTTCTTATAATATTATAATTTGTTTAATAACTTATTAGGTAATTTTTATTTAAATTTTGTTTTTGAGAATATAAATCAATTATAAATTCATTTCGATAGAAAAAACACAAGTACTTATTTTATTTTATCTTATAAAACTAAACAGAAGCACAAATAGAATAAGTTTCAACTTATTTCTTGAGAAGTTATTTACAGTTGGCTTCAGGAATTAGGAATTAAAACGTAACACTTTCCAGAAAGAAATTATCAAATGATACAAAATCCCTTAAATGATAGATAATAATGAGTACATTTAATAATTAATAAAAATGTGTACAGACACGAAACAAAAACGAACCACCCAGCGTTATTCTGTCGCAGTTCATCGAGTATTAAAACAAATAGTACCATTTTGCAGGACATAACATATGCTAAAAGATTTTATCGTTAAAAATTTCATAAGGGGATAATTTCATCTACATATTTAAAATTGCACTAACTTCAAAATTTTCCATTGCAACATCCATTTTTGATGACATAAATAAATTCTTCATCACAAAAGACCCCAAGATATAAATTTTTGTTAATATACCATTAATAAATCGGAAGATATTCGATATTTAGTGTTCTCGATAGAAAAGGGGCCGGCTCCATATCTAGATAGTGAAACCCGCTGCTTGCGTTTAAATGTCAGTGGTAAAATTTTAACCTTTCGGACTTTAAACGCCATCTTAAAAGTTATAATGTACTTTTTACAATAGATAAATATTAGATGCGTTAAAAAATTCTGAAAAACGGAATTTTCTCCAAAATATATGATTTTGAACCGAAAAATTATGAAATCCAAGATCACTAGAAGTTTTGCATCATTATATATGTATAACCATTTAATCAGCGAGGAATATGTTTTAAGGACGGCTAAAATCTCTGTCGAGTTCGTAGATGGGCTAATTAGCTCAAAAGGGGTGGAAATTGTGTTGGGATGAAATTTTCATTTCCCCATAACTCTGTCACGATTGAAGATAGAAGGAAAAATTAAAGATGCTGAATTATCTCTTTACCATAACGAGCAATCTTTATATTCGTTTTGATAGCTACAATTGCTTAGAAGTTATGAGCTTAAAAGCGATTATCTGTACTATGTTGATCTAATGTACCATGTTGATGAAAATTCTTAAATAAATAAAACTTAATAATCAATCGAACTTTTTTATTCTCCGTATCTTTATAACTGATATCTTTAAATTAAAGCATTAAAAAGCGAAATATGCAAAAAAGTCATTCAATATTTAACTGGATATGAATTCGGCCTGTAAAGGGCTAACTAACAAATAATCCGAACAACAATGCTATTTTTCAATTAATTATTCCCGGCAAGTGTTTTTCGGTACTAACAAGTGGTTCTTAATCTGGCTTTTGAACAAGTTGTTTAGATTTGAATAAGGATTCTAAAATCATTCTTATAATTTTTTTATATAACAATCATCGTAAAGTAAATATAATCGTTGTAATATGAAATGCTGGATGAGTGTATGGCTAATTCACTGGAGAATATGTATGAGAATTTTTGGATTGCTCGTAATTATGCTCTAATCCATGTTTAAATGACTTTAGAAAGTGATATTCTTTGTTAAGAATTCAAAAATGAAATTCATATTAAAGTATACACTACTATTATTCATGGAAGAATGAATTCTAGACAAAATCAAAATCCACAATAAAAGTTTGTAATAAATTCACTGGTATTTTCTTACAGAACGTTATAACAGTGTTCAAGAAAAGACATAAATTTCACTGTAAAACTGAACTTGTATTTTCTAATTTCCATTGTCAACGCTGATTTAAAGAGAGAAAGTTTTCTCAGAAGGGCAGAAAGCAAAATCTTTAGCTTCATACATCGATAACTTAATGATCTGTTGTGTGTACAATTTCAAATTCTCTAAAGAATAAAGACAAACAAAAAATAAAACAACAAAAACAAAAATATTTTTTTTAAATGTTTTGCTTTTAAAGCATATTACAGTTTGAGTTTAGAAACACACATATATGCACGACAGCAATATTCTAAGAAAAATTTCACTGTTCATCAGCATGAATAGAAGGGATTTTGGGGAGAAATATTGTGGCATGAATAGAAGGGTTTTTTTCTTATAATTGATTTTATTCGGCTAATGCAGTGAGGGGGAACGGAAAATGTGCCTCTTTACAAAATACGAAGGCACTTTCATCAAAGCGCAATATTAGAAAACAAAACCCCTTTAACTAAAGAGAAATCTGGTATGTTGTAAAAAATACCTTTGCATGACATACTTAAGTATTTAAATATAATATGCATTTATACCATGCTGGTAAAATTGGTTACGTTTTGCTTCCAAATTTTTTGCATTAATTGTTTTTTTAAATTTCTTTAATGAATTAACCCTCTGACTGCTTATGGTAGGAAGCAAGTCTATTTTCTGCTGCACCATGCGATTTTCGCAAGCTAATATGTTTACTTAGTCCTTTTACAGCATTGAATCATATTATACTACAAACTCTTTCTATATAAATAACAACTCGTTTGGTCCAACAGTAATTGAAGATGTTCTTAAACGTTGCATCTAAATAGTGATTAAAAATCGCAGTCAGAGGGTTAAAAAGGGATTAATAAGTTAATAGCTAATTATTTGAATACTGTTGAATAATTATTACTATGAGAAAACGAGACGCGTGCAATACCACAACTTCTTATGGGAAATCCGAGGATTTCAGAATTAATAAAACCTAACTGAAATTCCATCTGAGTAATAAATCCAAATAATCCATCCAAAAGAATTTCTATCCTATAGTACCATTTGCTTTATGTTATGTATTAATTTCTATGATACCCAAAAGGGCAAATAATTTCATATAATACTCTTCTGCTAAAGAAAAAACAATTTTTTAACTTTATATTTCAACTACATTGCTAATGAACGTGCTTTCATTTGAAATAAGACATTATAAACAGGTCGTTTATATAAAGTATCTTTTCTTGATAAACTTTTCATTTTTTTTGTTAAAGTATACAGCAGTTTCAGTTTTTCTTCTTTTATTTAAACGTTTGTGCATTTTTCATATTTTTCCAAAAAAGGTTTGAACTTTCTTCAAAAGTTTTGATGAGGATTGCATTAATCTATCAGAAAATCGAAATAATTAAACATGGCACAGATGTGCTAAATTATCAGAAGGAAAAGATTAATTAGAAATGAAGTCAAGCAATTTCAGATCTACATTTTAATTAAAATATCATAAAATGATCAACTAACTGATACAGTTTTATTCCTTTGAAATCGAAGAATATATTCTAGAGAACAGCGAAATGGTGAATGGAAGTCTGCAATGATATCAAAAGAAATTTGATGTTAGTTGAAAAAAAGTTATGGAATATTAATTTATTAAATGAATTTTTAGAATTTATCTTTTGATATTCAGACGAATATTTAAACCTTACCTATACTTGTTCTTTAGTTTATTTTAAGCGTCTGTGCTTTGTGAAGTTCTGATACTAAACTAAATTTTGTTACTTTCCTTCATAAATCACGAAATGGAAATTTATAACCTAGAGATAGTCTAGTTAATTATTTGCTTGCATTATTGTACGTTGAAACCGTTTAAATCAGGTGCACGTGCATAAAAAATGAATAATATTTGTTCCCATTTTTGTTGATGTTCTTTCATATACATTTTCAGGAGTGGTATAGGACAAACTAATTGTTGATTTATATCAACATAATCTAACAAAAAGAATTTTAGCTGATTCATTCCATTCTTAAGTAAATATTAAAATTTCTAAATAAATCTGTAGATATTTTCAGCAGATCTTAAAAGTTGTGGAAGAGATACAGAATTCCATCAGTACTTTTAATATGTGTTCATTAATAATGAAGTTGATAAAAATTATTTTCCAGAAAATAAATAACATAGACTAATATTTTTCTCATTATTTTAGTAACATTTTTCAGTTTCACTGTTATTTGTTTTAACAAAATTGAGAAAAGTGACAATCAAAATGTTATTTAAAAACATTCTAATTAAACAGCAAGCAATTCCATAATTTAGGTCTTCATGCCGTCGTTGTTACCCAAAAATATCATTGTTTTGTTAAAAAATGTTATTACCTTCTCGATGAGAAAAACTAAATTTTCACGAAATTTACATTAGTTTATTTCATTGGCATCCCATTTCAAAGTTATATAAATGGTATATTCTCGTAATTTTGAATCCTAGTCAGATTAAGAGGAAAATAATTCGGTTAAGACCCCATTCTCCAAAACTTCTAATTCGTGGTGTTACTATTTTTTTTAATCTTTTCCACTAATAATTTCATGCAGTCGGTCAGAATTATACTGAATGATATTTCGATTTGTTAGGTATTGCCACATATAAAGAAAATTTTGAAAAATTGTATGCAAAAATTTTGAGGCAAGGGGATTGTTTTCTGAAATAAATATTTCTTTAAATGAGAGAAAGTTCATACAAAATGCTATTATGAACTAGGCCTCAAAATGTACATTCCTTGTGATGCACTTGGAAGAAATAATTCCCTTCAGAAACACTATTTGATCTCTATACATTTAGAAATGCAGCGTGTTACTTTATGCTAAAATGGATTTTGATTTAAAGCTATAATGGATCTTTCTTCCAATTAAAAATGTAGGCTACGGCCTATGAATTGTGAAAGAAAGAGCCCCAACTGAAAAGTAAGTCCGGTTCTCATTTAGAACATCAGTTGTGCTGAATTTCTGTAAGTTACGTGCACCTAACAAAGTTCATTTCGGTTGTGGGTCAGTTGTTTTCATAATGGAGATTTATGTTTTTGGGAGAGATCACCAATTCAAGTGATATCCACATCATTTGACTACCTGACTACAAGTCAAAATAATAGGGTTCTTTATTCTATGGTTCTTGGTATTATATCGTAAACGTGATATTAATATAGCAATTGATACAAAAAGTGTGTAAAGAATATGTTGGAAATCTAATAAAAACATTATATATTCATACATTAATTTTTGGACTTTTAATGTAGGGGAGAGTGGGGTAAAATAGGATACTTTGATTTTGGAGTTATTAATTCTTCTTTCTAGTGGACAAATACTGAATTATTCTCCACTAGGGAAGAAAAAAAAAGGTCATAGTTTCTATTTTGTTTTTGTTTAATTCACTTCGTCTGTGAAGAATTATTTGTTTTATGACGTCACCTCTCCAATGTTCGTATGATTTTAAACTATCCTTACTTAAAAATCATTACACTTTTAAAAACCATTTTTAGTCCAGATTATTATACGTTTACAAAGGATTTATACCCTATAAAAGAGTAAGGATTTACTATAATAATTGCGCTATTCTATTTCGTTTCTTATGACCTCTGCATTCGGGGTAAAACCGGATACTTCTTGTGGGGTAAAACGGGATACTAGGGGAAGCTACGGATATCCGACCGAACAGGATTTTTTTAGGTTGTCAGATAGTTTGTGAGGGCCATTCCTATTTGACCTTTGCGCCAAATAATCTGGTGGAAAGCATTTCCACCAGTTAGAAGAAAAGAAAAGAGAAAATGAAAAAAAAAATGCTATTAAAGAAGATAAAATTGTTTTATGGTGACTCAGAAAACAGAAAAAGAAAACCTCAAAACGAAGCAATCAAAAAGAGAAGAGTATGAAAAACCAATACTGCAAAGCCGTCTTATGAAAAAAACCTAATTGAGTCCACTAAATCTGCAGTGGAGCGGAGAATAAAGACAACTACGTTATGGGAAACATTATTATACTTATATTTGAATACAAAAAAAGAAGAAAATACAGAAGAAACAGAAGAAGTAAACAATAGCGATAACAATACACCTTTTGCGCACCAACGCAGCAGCATCCAGTAATTGAATCAGCAATATTATCCATGATTAACTAACGAATTACTATAGAATGAAAACGACGAAAATTATGCTTTAATGAAAAATAAAACTCATTAAAAGAAAATCATTAGAATGGAAATGGAAGAGAAATGAATGGCGAAGAAAAACTTAATAAAGTTTTTCATAACAACATTGTTATGGAAAGTTTTTCTTTTTCTAAAAAGGTTCTTTCCTTTATTTCAGTTATTGGATAAATTTAGGACACAAAGGGAATAATTTTTGACAATGTAGTCATT
>BGPR01001720.1:0-58900 GCA_013235015.1 Araneus ventricosus
CGTCAAAATCTCGAGTTCGAATTTTTTGACGATTACAATACTTTCTCTTTGTATACTTCGTATACGAGAAAGTAAAAAAGTAAATATTGCTAAGTTTTAATACATACACATCTCTTGGAATATGATTCTTCACCTAAATATTTTACTATCACTAAATTTACAATGAAAAACCTTCTGATAGTCATTGCATTCTGGGTTACAGTTGGTTCGAATTTTTTATCCACGAAGGGGGAAGGGAAATGACAAATGTTTGAGAAGTATACGAGAAAGTTTAGGGGAGGCCACTCCCGCTGGTTGCGTTGTAGAATGGTGATGAAATCGAATATGCAATTGGAACGCCTTTCTTTGAACCGAAATTGGGCACAGATCTACAATTAAGGTAAGAAGACCACATTTCAATTTTTATTCATCTAAGCCATAGGGTTTAGGAATTATGATGTTCACAAGTATGCGATTATATATACCGACAGACGTCTACCCTTTGACAGATTTGGTTGATACGGATCTATATTCGTGATGATAAAACTGTGTACCAAATTTTGTCTATCTAGCTATTTAAGTTTTTGAGTTATTGTGTTCACATGAACATGGACAGCTTCCCGTGCACGGATTTTGTCCAAAATTTGATAGAAACTTACAAATTGTGAGTAAAGATCACATACCAAATTTCATCCCTCTAGCTCTAATAGTTTTTGAGTTATCGTGTTCACAGACAGACAGACATAATTCCAAAATTGTGTTTTTCGAACTCGGGGAGGTCTAAAACGTGGAGATTCATCAAAATCTCGAGTTCGAATTTTTTGACGATTACAATGCTTTCTCTTTGTATACTTCGTATACGAGAAAGTAACCAGCGGGAGTGGCCTCCCCGAAACTTTCTCGCCTACGAAAAGTAATGTGGGGTGGGTAAACACCCAGTGGGTAGGTAAATATTATTGGGGTATTTACGCAAGGCCTGGTTATTTTGAGAAAAAAATTATGAATGATGATTTACAATGAAACATATCAAATTCATGAATTCCTGAAACTTAATATTTTGCAAAAAAGAATTGCGAATGTTCTCAATTTTTACGCGCGCTGAGGAACTAGAACCTTATTTAACGTTTTTGACTACGAAATTTTACTGCTGTTATCACGCAAGATTCACCATACCTTCCATCTGGAAAATGTCAGGACGAACTTTGATTCAGGGGTTGCCATAATTTCCGAAGTGCGGCTCGCTACAATTTCCTGCGTAGACTGCCAAGGTCAAACGCCAACCATACTAACTTTAGTAAAATAAACGAAACGCTCGCCAACACACAGTGACAATGTGCATTTTGAACTAAATATGCAATTTGAACACCTGTTTTTTAACAGATTTGAACGAAATTTGGGCACAGATCTAAATTAATGTTAGCATACGTGATACCAAGTTTTATTTATCTAAGCCAAAGGGCTTATGAGATACAAGTATACGATTATACAGACCGACAGACAGTCAACCCTTTGACGGATTTGGCCCAAAATTTTATACGAACCTACATTCATGATGTTAAATCTGTGTATCAAATTTTATCCATCTAGCTATTCAAGTTTTTGAGTTATAGTGTTCACATGACCGCGGACATACAGACTGACAGACTTCCCGTTGACGGATTTTGTCCAAAATTTGATAGAAACCTACAAATTATGTTTAAAGACCACATACCAAATTTCATCCCCGTAGCTCTAATAGTTTTCGAGTTATCGTGTTCACAGACAAACAGACAGACATAGTTCCAAAATTGTGTTTTTCGGACTCAGGGAGATCTAAAACGTGGAGATTCGTCAAAATCTCGGGTTCGAATTTTTTGACGATTACAATACTTTCTCTTTGTGTACTTCGTATACGAGAAAGTAACCAGCGGGAGTGGTCTTCCCTAAACTTTCTCGTATACTTTCTAAGTGGAGATTCGTCAAAATCTCGAGTTCGAATTTTTTTGACGATTACAATACTTTCTCTTTGTATACTTCGTATACGAGAAAGTAAAACAAAAAAAAGAAACAAACCTGAAATCAAATATCTGTGTCCACGTTTCAAAAAAATATTACTTTGAAGCACGCGATAAAATAGGCAATGCAATGAATACTAAAGCGAAAATTCTGCTTTGGAATTGAATTCCCAAGAAAACAATTTATACTACCACAACCGTAACAATTGCAAAAGCACGTGAATAAAAGATTTGCTGAAATAATGAGATCTGTTTGATTTACAACAATAAAAAAATTGTTAACAATTGATGCTTGAAAACATTATTTATTGTTGTAAAAAAAATTTAAGACAATAACAGATTGCTACCAATACGCATGCGCATGAGAATCGGATTAAAAGAAATTGAATATGCAATTTGAACGCCTCTTTTTGACGGATTTGGTCCAAACTTTTATACGGACCTACATTCATAACGATAAAACTGTGTACCAAATTGCATCCATTTAGCTATTCAAGTTTTTGAGTTATAGCGTTTACATGACCGCGGACATACAAATAGACAGACTTCCCGTTGACGGATTTTGTCCAACATTTGATAGAAACCTACAAATTATGTTCAAAGACCACATACCAAATTTCATCCCCGTAGCTCTAATAGTTTTCGAGTTATCGTGTTCACAGACAGACACACACACAGACAGACATACAGACATAATTCCAATATTGTGTTTTTCGGACTCAGGTAGGTCTAAAACGTGGAGATCCGTCAAAATCTCGAGTTCGAATTTTTTGACGATTACAATACTTTCTCTTTGTGTACTTCGTATACGAGAAAATAACCAGTGGGAGTGGCCTCCCCTAAACTTTGTCGTATACTGCTCAAAAATTTGTCATTTCCCCTCCCCCTGCGTGGATAAAAAAAATCGAACCTACTGTAATCCAGAATGCAACGAATATCAGAAGATTTTTCATTGCAAATTATAGTGATTGTAAAATATTTAAGTGAAGAATCATATTAAAAGAGATGCCTATGTATTAAAACTTAGCAATATTTATTTTCCATCACACTCCAGGAAGATCCGCTATTATACGAGCGAGCGAAAACAAAACAGGAGATAAAACATATCTATCACAAACTCCGTCTCAAGGACAAGTGACGTAAACCTCCCGCTTGGTACCAGAGACAGCTAAGTAGGCATGCGCGTGGAGATGGTTTTGAAACGAAGGCTTAACAAGTATGCGATTATACAGACCGACAGACAGTCAACCCGTTGACGGATTTGGCCCGAAATTTTATACGGACCTACATTCATGACAATAAAACTGTGTACGAAATTTTATCCATCTGGCTATTCAAGTTTTTGAATTATAGCGTTCGCATGACTTCGGACATACAGACAGACAGACTTCCCGTTGACGGATTTTGTCCAAAATTTGATAGAAACCTACAAATTATGTTTAAAGACCACATACCAAATTTCATCCCCGTAGCTCTAATAATTTTCGAGCTATCGTGTTCATAGACAGACAGACACACACACAGACAGACATAATTCCAAAATTGTGCTTTTCGGATTCGGGGAGGTCTAAAACGTGGAGATTCGTCAAAATCTCGAGTTCGAATTTTTTGACGATTACAATACTTTCTCTTTGAATACTTCGTATACGAGAAAGTAAAAAAGGGAGATTAAGAACAAAGAGCTATAGTGATTTTAAATAAAATCAAGAATTCTAGTTTATCTCTGGGAGGGGCTGCAGCTGCATAGCATCCCCCCTGGATTCGCCACTGTTTTGTACCAAATTAAAAGCGAAAGTGAAAGTGAAATTTTCGATTTTATCTGCAAAGGAAGCAGTTTTTATCATAACTGTAACAAGGTAAGAAAATATATGGTTGACCGATTTGACTAAATAATGAAATTGGTTCGAATTCCTTCATGACAAAAAAGCATTGTTAAAAATAATACTTAAAATTAAATTTTTTAAAAACTGCCAGAAACCAAACCGGTTTTTAACGGAATTTTTACCAAATTTATGACTGTTTAATAGAATTGAATAAACCTCCCAACAGCGATAATGTTGGATCATATTATCGAACGAAAACATTTTATTTTCACTTGCTTTTTACTTTCTAGTATACGAAGTATACCAAGAGAAAGTATTGTAATCGTCAAAAAATTCGAACTCCAGATTTTGACGGATCTCCACGTTTTAGACCTCCCTGAATCCGAAAAACACAATTTTGGAATTATGTCTGTCTGTGTGTCTGTGAACACAATAACTCGAAAACTATGAGAGCTACGGGGATGAAATTTGGTATGTGGTCTTTAAACATAATTTGTAGGTTTCTATCAAATTTTGGACAAAATCCGTCAACGGGAAGTCTGTATGTCCGAAGTCATGTGAACACTATAACTCCAAAACTTGAATAGCTAGATGGATAAAATTTGATACACAGTTTTATCGTCATGAATGTAGGTCCGTATAAAATTTTGGGCCAAATCCGTCAAAGGGTTGATTGTCTGTCGGCCTGTATAATTTACCATTAAAACCAATCCGCTGTTTCCACGCGCATGCGTACGAAAGCAATCGTCTGTGCTCCCGAAAGGAGCGAATTACGTCAGTTTGTCCTTGAGACGGCAATAGTGAAACCTAGCAGTGTGCGATAAATGCGTTTTAATCGGTACGCATCTCTTTGTATTCTTTACTTCGATATTTTTCAATCACTATAATGAAAAACCTTCTGATAGTCATTGGATTCTGGATAACAGTAGGTTCGAATTTTTTTTAGCCACGCGGGGGAAGGAGAAACGGCACCTTTTGGGGGAAGTATACGAGAAAGTTAGGGGAAAACACTCCCGCTGGTTTTGTGTGTGATTTAAAACATTTTAATTAATTATAAGTATTATTTAAAATTAATCGCCTCCGGCAACCAGGTTGTTCGTCGGAAATTAAATTTCAACTGAATCACTTATGCATAATTTGATATTCATGGTTGCCTTAACAAAGTAATTTTAAACTTCAAATAGGGACAAACATTTAACCCGTATTCCTTTAGTAATCTTACACCTCTTGTGTTCGTTGTCTACACGAGCTTCTCCAATGGAGTCGAGTAAATGTCCGTGTCATCTAAAATCTAATTACACGTTGCCAACTTCACTTTCTTATTCCTCATGCAAAATATGCATTTGATTTAAACATTAAATGAAGCGGCACATTTCACGTCCGGGAGCATGTGCGCTGGATTAAAACATGCTGATAAAAAGAATTAAAACATAGCAACCATAATTTCAGCTTATTGGATATGTTTCCTAATATACTTACTATCTTCGAGGCCTTTGTTTACAGGTTTCACAGAAAAATTGACGAAATAAAAAAAAAAAGTAAGTAAAATCCATCAGGATATAACCTTTGCTATCGAAAACGGAAGAGGAACACACAATTAAACATTTATTTAAACATTGAAAACGGATTCATTTTCATTGCAACAATGAAAAGTTTTGTTGTAAATTAAGCCTAAATAAATTTTTAAAAATTTATGAAAATTTAGAGAGAAAAATTCTACAGCAACTTAATTAATATCATTGAACAGATAATTTTTTAGCATTTAATCTGAATTATTTTAGAAGATTTATACTTGTTTTTTTACTTTCTCGTATACGAAGATACAAAGAGAAAGTATTGCAATCATCAAAAAATTCGAACTCGAGATTTTGACGAATCTCCACGTTTTAGACCTCCCTGAGTCCGAAAAACACAATTTTAGAACTATGTCTGTCTGTGTGTCTGTCTGTGAACACGATTACTCGAAAACTATTAGAGCTAGAGGGATGAAATTTGGTATATGATCTTGACACATAATTTGTAGGTTTCTCTCATATTTTGGACGAAATCCGTCCGCGGGAAGTCTGTCTGTCCGACTGTCCGCGTTCATTTGAACACTGTAACTCAAAAACTTGAATAGCTAGATGGATAAAATTTGGTACACAGTTTTAGCATCAGGAATGTAGACCCGTACAGCAACCGTCTGTCTGTATAATCGCATACTTTTGAACGCAATACCTTCTTTAAGAAATTACTTTGATAAATGAAATTTGGTATGTGGCCTTGTCACCTTAATGATAGATTTGTGTTCAATTTTTGTGTCGATCGGTTTAAAAAAAGGCGTTCAAATTGCAAATTTCGTTTTCTGTATCTACACCCAGCCCTATTGGTAATCACGCTGACTTCTAATTCCACTTCCGCGTTGGACGACCTTCGGAAATCGTGGTATGACGTTTCGCTTATTTTTTTCTCTACTGCATTAGGGGTTCTTGTTCGTTTTATTGCCTTTTAATTTATTTTTTTTCTCTACATGTGTTAGGACTATACGAGAAAGTTTAGGTGAGACCACTCCCGCTGGTTTCAGTTTTAAATACTGCATGAAGATCAGTGGAACAGACGACTATAAAACCATATTACATTTCATTTTCTTTGTAGACAACAGCTTTCTTTAAAAATATAAAATCTTTGAATAAACCCCATCGAGTTATAATTTGTGTACAACTTTCTTACGAATTTGTGCTTGAAAGTCTTCAGATCCATAAATACAGAATGATATCGCCCTAAACAAACAGTTTCCATCACCTACAATAGGTATTTTACAATATTTTTTGACAAGCTGTGTTCATGGAACTGCATACAAACGAAAAATACTATTTTAAACTTACAAAGTTACAGCATTCTGATTGGCTAGCTGTGTTAAAGAAGTGACAAAATAAATAGGTGAAATCGTGCCAGTTTTTGAAGTTCAGGAACTCCGTCAAAGTTTTATTTTGTAATATCTCTCAAAAATAGAGGGCGGTGGGAGACATGCCACCATTGATGACATATCTAGGCATCAAAAACTTTTAAATGAAATAAAAATGGTTGAAATCGGTTCAGTGGTTGTGGCTGGGGGACTCTGAAAAGTTTTTTTCCCTTAGAGAATGTACGGCAAAGTAGTGTTTTTTTCTATTTCCCTTGAAAACAGAAGGTGGTGGGGGGCAAGCGACCATTGATGACATATCTAGACGTCATAAGCTTCCAAATGAAATAAAAATTATCGAAATCGGTCCAATGGTTGGGGCTGGGCTACTGACCTTCTGGTTTTACTAATTATTTTAAATATATAGAATAATGCTGAATAAAAATTATTTTTAAAACTATTATACGATAAAATATTTCTTGTAGAAAAATAGAATAATAATTTCATGTGCATGTATTTTAATTTTACACTTTATGTTATATTTATTGTTCAACCATAAGCTTTATTAAAATTAATTCTAAATTAGTATTTGCTAGTAAAAATTTCTTTATTAACCAGAGGGTGTGGTCTCCCCAAAACTTTCTCGCATCCACCTTAACACGGGGGGGGGGGGGAATACCCCAAGCGGCAGTAACATGCGCCATTCCCTAACACAGGTGGGGGAAAACGCGCAAAACAGTAGAGCCTTTTTTTGAGTCATAGAATGGTGAAGAAACCGAATATGCAATTTGAACACCTTTTTTTCAACCGATTGAAACCAAAATTGTACACACATCTACATGTAAGGTTAGAAGACACCAAATTTCATTTATCTAAGTCATAGCGTTTAGGAATTATCGTGTTCACAAATATGCGATTATACAGACAGTCAACCCTTTGATTGATTTGGTCCGAAATTTGATACGGACCTACATGTGAGGTCGAAGATGGATGAGGAGATGTTTACTTTTTATTAAGCAATATACAGAAACATTTTATCCTCATTTATTGATTTGTAGTAAATTTGGAACATATTAAAAATATTGCAAATTATTTTTCTATGTATGGACAATTACGTTTGAGTATTTAAAGCTGGGCATTCACGACAACACTGCACTGATCCATCTGGACCGACGACCGGTTTGTTTTCCACCCATTCAAGTCGATAGATTTACACGGGTCATTCACAGATGCTCCAAAGCGCACTAACGGCTGCTTCGATCCTCCTTACTCGTCCTCCAGACAGATTGACTAGCACCCACATTCCCCCTCCACCATACGGATTATTTTCGCTTTTTACTTTCTCGTATACGAAGTACACAAAGAGAAAGTATTGTAATAGTCAAAAAATTCAAACTCGAGATTTTGACGAATATCCACGTTTCAGACATCCCGGAGTCCGAAAAACACAATTTTGGAATTATGTCTGTCTGTCTGTCTGTGAACACGATAACTCGAAAACTATTAGAGCTAAGGGGATGAAATTTGGTATGTGATCTTTACACATAATTCGTATTTTTCTTTCAAATTTTGGACGAAATCCGTCAATGGGAAGTCTGCCTGTCTGTCTGTCTGTCCGCGGTCATGCGAACACTATAACTCAAAAACTTGAATAGCTAGATGGATAAAATTTGGTACACAATTTTATCATCATGAGTGTAGGTTCGTATAAAATTTTGGGCCAAATCTGTCAAAGGCTTGACTGTCTGTCGGCCTGTATAATTTACTTTTGAAAGAATCTCCACGCGCATGCGTACTGGAAGCAATCTTCTGTGTACGCGAAAGGAACGGAACGGAATTTCATTACGAAGTAGCGAATTACGTCAGTTTGTCCTTGAGCCGGTAAGAACGGAAAATCGGTACGCATCTCTTTGAATTTGATTCTTTACCTAGATATTTTTCAATCACTATAATGAAAAACCTTCTGATAGTCATTGGATTCTGGGTAACAGTAGGTTCGAATTCTTTTAGCCACGCGGTGGAAGGGGAAACGGCACATTTTTGGGGAAGTATACGAGAAATTTTAGGGGAGAACACTCCCCCTGGTTGGAGAGAGCATCCTCCCGAACGCTCCACACACACACGCGCGGGTGATTTATCGCCCTCCTTGAAGGATCGTATTTCACTTTTATGGCCGAATGGGATGAATAGAAAATCAACTACGTTGGAATTCCAATTTCTCCCTCAGTCTACTCCAATTCTCACCCGGATTTCACATTGACGAATGGGTTTGGCATCCTGTGGAAATCCAAAAAAAGTGGATTGGACCACTGGTGAATGTCCTGCTTAAGAATAGATCTTCTTGATCATTGCGTGTCACTCCCCTGGGGAGTAATCCTGCCCAGAATTCTGCAGAAAAATATAACAAAAATTGATAATACATTTCCTAAATAAAATTATGTCATCAAAAAAAGTGCAGAAAGCAGATGAACCTCTTTATCCAGAGCCCAGTTCAAACTGGCGGTCGCGGTGGCCTAGTGCTAAGGTCTCGGCTTTGGGGCCGGAGGGTTCAGGTTCAAAACCCGATCCCACTGAAGATCCGCCGTGTATGGGGCCTGTTGCTAAATCATACGTAGTGGCCAAACGCCTTCCCGTTGGTGTGGCGTGATATTTTGGAGAGGGGGTGCCAGCTCAGGTGTCGTCCTCGTCATTTGACCACGGTTCAAAATTACGAGGTCCGTCCCAAAATAGCCCTCGTGTTGCTTCAAAACTGGACCTTAATATAACTAAACTAAACTAAACCCAGTTCAAACTGAAAATGAAAAATTTTGCCAGTTTTGTTTTATTCCATTTTTCATTTATTTTCTTTTGATTTACCAAACACTAATATAAAGTGTATCTTCTTCTGACGACTTGATTTTTTTTCACTTCACTAAAAAATTATAGTAATCCTAAACGTGGATTATGTTTCTATTTCAAATTAAGATGCGATTTAAAATTTTAAAAAAAGATATCAAATATCTTATAAGATGTCAGATGAATGTATTAAAATAAGTTTAAATTATTTTTTGACATTCAGAATTACAAACAGTGGCGGCGACTGGCTGAAAAAAAGTGGGGTTGGAGAAAAAATTTATAGACATCTAACTAGACACTATTGCATCTATAGACTTAGACACTATTGCTTTTTTTATTATTCCTAGTTTGAGACAGCTAAAATGAAATAAAAATTTAATTTTTCCCGCAAAAATTAGGGGCAACCCTCCCTCGCCGCCACTGGTTACAAGCTTTCAACTTCGCAAGTTTTTTTATATCCTATGTGTTTATGTATACGCAAATCTACATCTGTATTTAAAGCAAAGATATTCTCAAGAAAATTTTCAGGCGACGATCGGAAAACACAGCTGCTGAGTCACGTTCATGGAGCGATAAATCAGGAACTAGAATACAAATCATGCGTTCAAGGTCATCACGAACTGCAAGTTTTATGATAAACATATCAAAGAATGCTTGCTAATCAGTCTCGCAGTGACGTCATGGCGAATTTTATTGGACAATTCCACAGTCAGAGAATCTGTTTTCTGAGCAGTCAGACACCTGTATCACATATCATTCTTTAAAACGAAGACTAGTTTTTCGTAAATATTGCTTTTACTTTCTCACATACATAGTATACAAACAGAAAATAATATTTTGATCGTCAAAAAAATCGATCTAGAGATTTCGATGACCCTTCTTGATTTCGAGAAGGTGGAGGTTTTATTATCCTGGATTATGATGACATTCTTATTTGCTCGCAGTAAAACTTGGTGATGACATGCGTAAGGTTTCGACAGGGAAAACTGGACATCTTCCATCCGCGAAAAGCCATAAGAACAAACACTTAAATCTTTGTAAATAAAAGTTGATTCGGTAGTATTAGATGTCGGAGTAGCTTATAACTGCTGGATATGACTTCTGAATTTCTTTATGAAACCATATCCCGTAGTCTGCGGTTCTTGTTGGACGAAAAATTGACTGGGTAGGCTGTAGCAGCTCTCTCTCTACGTATAATGTTATCTTTGTTGTTGCGAAGTTTAGTTTCCAAAAATGGCAGCAAAAAGAGTTGTTGTTATAAAAACGATACGGATGAATAAAGTTCGATGTTTTCGATTCTAAACGCCTTCTTTCGTTTGAATTTAAATATGCCTAAATCGTTCCTGAAATATAATTTAATTTATTAATTGCTCACATGTATTAACTGTGCATAAGCGCGCTACAAGGCAAAGTTTTCGCCATAAACCGTCTCGGCATGAGAGACTGGAGATCTTCTTTGTAGAAGGCACGAAGTCCAAGCAAAACAGCGGGCAATACAGACATCTGATGCACGGATGTGTGGAAGATAACAGCAGCTTTCAAAATTCGGTGCCATCTCTCAATTCCACCATTTTCCTGGAGATGGTGAAACACTGATACCACTTCCACTTGTGTCTGGCGCAGCCTAGTCAAATCAATGGCTCTTGCGCCATAAAACATCTAAACACCTGGAGATGGTAGGCAGCAGTATGCGAGTGACGTATTCCAAATGTTTTTGCTAAAGAATGAAACACTAGGGTGTCTCAAAAAAACTTTAAAAAAAAACATTGCTCCTCAGGGTTTTTCCCATTCCTTTTGGTCCTAATAGAGAATGAATAAAGTTTCATCCCTCTAAGTATACAGGAAGTACTCGAAGTTAACAGTAGGCCTGTCAACTCCTAAATTTGGAAAAATCTTTTAGATTGTAAAATTTTTAGAATATTTACAGAAATTTTATATGGTGACTACTTTGTTAAAACTGGTTTATATTTGTCCCTATGGACATATATACTTAGAATATAAACACAAATAAACATTAACCCCTTATCCAATTATGACTTGAGAAAAAAAGCATAAAATGAAGGAAATTTGCCCTAATTCTGCGTTGTTGCTTTTTTGGAAACACCATATGACAGTTACTGTCAGAAGCGGGCCGAGGTACCTTTACCGGCAAGGCAACAATATGGCGCCCCTCCCCCACATATCCAAAGCATTTTTTAAAATTTTATAATCTCTGTATTCGAAATATCAAATAAAATTTTATTTAGAAATAGGCATGTTTTACTTTTATATATGACTACTATAGTAAGAATTTTTAAACTTCAGATATATATATGATTATAGTATAGAGGTCACTGAAAACAAAAATAATATATTCAGTAAATTTATTTTTAAAATACATGTCTTTATTTCTCAAGTCCATTAAACCATTTTTTTAGTTCATACTCCACTTTGGCTCCACTCCAGACTTTGGCGCCACGGGCAGTTGTCCTGTTTGCCCGGGCCTCGGGCCGCCCCTGGTTATTGTATGTTCAGAAAAAGAGCTTAAAAATCTACTAAATTGCTACAGAAGGATATAAAATTGAATGCAGTGATAAGTTAGAATCTAAAGTTTCATTTTACAGTTTAACAGTAGCATTGAGAAAAAGATTAAATACTCGTAGTAGTTAACTGTCCAAATAACTTGTAAAAATTCCAATAACTGTCAAATAATCTCATGTCATCACTGTAACTACTTTAAATTTCATTCAAAACTGACTTCTTAAAGCAAGGATTTTTTTTCCTACTTTCTTCAACAGACTAAAGTAAATTTTGAGTTTCTTCTTCATTTTTGGTTTTCGATAATCTAAAATTCTCCGCTAGTTTTACCCCTAGTTCGGCTGTGTCATTTATTGTTTTTAAGTTCTTGATAAAAGTTTTCATTTCTTTGAACCTGAAATTTTCTTCCCATGTCTGAGGATTGTTTTTCATCTTGGCTCCATCTTGGGCTCCATCTTGGTTCAACAAGTGAAAAATCAATCATGACTTCAGTCCAACCAAATGATGCAGTTTTGTGGTATGATTCAAGACAGGAAAAGCGGGAAAAACAGTGGGAAGTGATTTTTCATTAGCTTTGTATTTCATTAAGGATGCTGCATTCTTCTTCTTTTTAGAGTCTGCCCCATTCTTAAAAAATAAGCAGGATGTTAGTGCTTCTTCTGTCAAATACCGCAAATGTCTTCTAAAAGTTAAAAGGGCAGCTCGGGCAACCCCAGGGTCGTATTTCTCGTACATTTTCGGGGACTTCCAAAGCATCAGATCATTTACAGGAGCATCTGAAGCTTTTTGGGCAGTCAATCAAACCTCAAGAAAAATCAAAGCGTTGAACAAACATATTTGATGCAGTTTTTGTATTTTACCATTGTCATATTCCAATTGTTTACTAAAAGCATACATCTTTGCCGAGTAAAGTATTTATACTCATAATATTAGTAAGAATATTTACAGGACCACATTTAAACCAGTTTTAACACATTAGTAAACATATAAAATCTCTCAAAAAAATTCTGAAAACTGTAATTTTAAGAGTTTTTTTTTAATTTTAAGGCTTTACAGGGAAACCCTCCTGTTAATTTAGAGGGCTGAAACTTCATATTCTCTCTGTTAGGACCAAAAGGAATGGGAAAAACCCTGAGGATCAATATTTTTTTTTGAAAAAAGTTTGTAAACCTCTTTCTGTTGAGGAACTGTGAATCGAGATATCCAACCACTATTTAGGGCTTGAGCAATTGTTTCAACTCGGATGTCAGAAAGGGGCATAACTTTATAATTTCCCACCTTGAGAATATAATCCTTGCGGTGAAGGAAGTGGACTTATAACAAATCGCTGGTTTGACACTTTGAACTCCACCAGAAGTGGTGGACACGACACGCTATTTTTTTTATTTCTGGCAAGCAATAGAAGATCTCGAAAAATTGGCAATATCTTGCTTCATCCTGGCCGAGACGAAACTGTTGCATATGAGTCTAACTGTGGCCCGCACACCCGGATGAGCAAGATCATGTAAGTTGCAAGACATTTCGTATATGTGTGTTTTCGGGATGTAAGGATGAATGATCCTCTGTGTAGGAACATCACAGTATAGCTTAACAATCGTGTTTGGTGTAATATTATGTGTAAATAATGTATATAAAGTTTATTACTCTATTGTGGCATCATTATGGTTAATAGCCGCTGTGATGTATTTCATGATGTAATCCGTCAATAGATGGCGCTACTGAATATTGTTTTAATAAATAATAGTGACTTCTGGCTCATGGGTCAGATCAGATCACGCAATGAGACAAAGCTTGTAGCCGGTATCTTGTCTATTTCAATCTTTACACATCAGAGTTGTTTATCTTTGTCAATATATATCTAACGAGGATATACGATGGTTTCAGAAGTCTTATCATACGTACACATTTAATGATGTGGATCCAATTTTATCTTGGGAATCCTTTAAAAAAATGGCCATCAACTTGCCGATGAAACCACCGTTTGAATCCGGAACAAATCCACGAGAGGCATGGAGGCACTGGAGTCAAGATTTTGAGGATCATATTGAAGCTCTGTGATTGAGCAAAGAGCCAGAAAGGACGAAAATAACATTATTTCGTCATGTTTACGGAAACGAATTGACGAAACAATTCCGATCATTCGACTTGAAACCTGAGGGAGCCGCTATGGAGGTAACCCCAAAACAGATTCATGACGAATTTGATAACTTTTTCAAAGATCATCATAACGAGATCTATGCATCTTTCAAATTTTTAGAGATTAAGCAAGGAAAGAGATGAGAAATTTCCAGACTGTCATTCAAGACTGAGAAGTGCAGTTACAGAATGTAACTATGGAAATATTGCAGAGAACATGGTTAGCGACAAAATAGTTCAAGGATTACTTGGCAAGCTTTTGCAAAAAAGACTAATAAGAGAAACCGCTAGAAAAGTGAAAACATTACAAGACGTTGTCAGTGATTGCAAAGCTGCCGAACGTAGCACAGCACAAGCCCGGGAAATGAACGGTAACCAAACGGAAGCAGCTGACGCCGTAAGTCACGACAAAATCGAAACAGTATCGTTCTCGATCGTTCCGGAAGGTATCCAAAAGAATTTATATGTGGGAATTGAGACCGTGTTCACTGCCCTGCTTTGGAACGAAGTGCAGGGACTGTGAATTAAAAAATCACTGGATCTGCAAAATGTCTGCAGATCGAAAGTGCATTCAAATTATCAGCAAAAAAGCAGCCGAGTAAATGCTGTTGAAAGTACACTGAAGAAAGTGCTCAGAATTTATGTTCTTAGGAGAACTAAAAACTGTTTAAGCTCTAAATAGAAACGAGTCGCATCATGCTTGGCATAAAAAAATCGCCGTTAATGGAAATGATGTCATTTTCAAATTGGATGCAGGTGCACAGGTAAACGTCATCCCTAAAAGTGAAATCTTAAAATGGAAAGAGAAACCACTGGTGCTAAAAGCAAAACAACAAGTGCTCGAATATAGCGACAATTTGGTTCCGATCATAGGTGAGTGTTCACTTGCATGTGAAACTAATAAAGTAAAAGAAGATTTCAAATTTATTGTGACAACACTAGAGTCAAGTACTATATTAGGCTTATCTGCTTGTGAAAAGTTAAGACTCATTAAACGCTTATACAATGTCAGAAAGGGTTCAGGATGTAGTAGAATAGTAGAAACACCTCAACTAATCATCAAAAAATTTTCTGATGAGTTCAGTGGTATGGGAAGATTGAATCGAGAGGTAAAATTTAAACTGATGAAAAATTGCATCCCGAATGTTACCGCCCAACGTAAAATACCATTAGCTCTACATGATAAAGTTAAAGAAAAATTACAGCCTATGGTGGAAACAGTTTTCATCACAAAAGTCGATGAACCTACCAAATGGGTTAACAACATGGTTGTTGTAAACGCGCCTAAAAAGCTGAGATTTCGTCTGGATCCAAGGCCATTTAATGAAGTTATAAAAAAACCCACTACTCAATCCCATCTACTGATCGCCTCTTAACAAAACTTCAGCGTGACAAAGTATTTACTGTCTTAGATGCTAAGAATAGATTTTGACAACTGCCGTTGCACAAAGACTTTTCTTATTTAACCACTTTTACCACACCATGTGGGAGATATCATTTTCTTATCCTATCTTTTGGCAAAAATAATGCTCCAGAAGAATTTCAACTAACCATGGATGAAATCTTTGACAAGGAGCCTGCGGTAAACGCATATTTACGAATCTTACATAGTAAAAAATGAGGTCGCTTCTTATTGGCTCTCAGCGACATGTGACTTGGCTTGCTTCTGAATGAAGGAAACTGCAGTTCTTACCAATGCTGAAGTTTCGTCCTTTATTAGTTTTATTCTAAAAATGTTTTCATAATTTTCTTCAGAAACATCCAAATAATCTTTATTCGAAGATAGTTTTGATTTCTTCATGATGCGATAGCAGAAGACAAAATCCCGACTAAGCGCAGCGTTTTGACATCACTAAGAAGCAATCCAAGTCACGTGACTCTGAGAGCCAATGTTAAACGATCTCATTCTATACTGTGTAGGATCCGTAAATATGCGCAGTAAACCGTCACCTGCTCTCGGAGATGACGGGTAAACCCATACTTCGATAACATAGCATTGGGTTCATCATCGATGGAAGAGCATTGGGCTCATCATCGATGGAAGAGCATTGCCAGATACTGCACATCTAAAGTTCAATATTGGGAAGATGCATCTTGCTTTGACCGAAGTGAATTACTTGGGTGATGTGATGTCTCAAAGAGGTATTGAACCTGATCCGCAAAAAGTAAAAGCGATAAATGAGTTTGGCGTGCGAAAATGTCGTGAAGACTTGCAAAGATTCTTCGGAATGGTAACGTACCTGGCCAAATTCATACCAAGCCTACTGATCTCAACACATTTCCCATGTCAGCTATTAAAGCAGGACACTACATGGTTATGGGATAAAAGCACTGAAAGAGATTTTGACTTAATTAAAAGAAAAAAATTTCCCAGTCGGCAAGCCGGAAGGCAAAGTTAGATTCCTTTACGTTAATGTAACAAAAGTAATGAAATCTTAATATAAATAAAAGTCATTGTATGTATATTTGTATGTATGTTCCACATCTCATCTTAAACTACTTCACTGATTTTAACCAAACTTTGTACACTTGTTATTTAAGACAAGGGAAAAGATACCTGTCAACTCCTCAAAGCGCAAAAGTTAATTAAACAACCAGTTAATTAGAAATTAACGGAAACCGTTTTGTTCTTATATGTTCGGACCAAATTATTCCCAAAAAAATTTTTATACCATCTTAAAGTTCAAAATTTTACCTTTTCAATGAATCTAATTTTATATCTGTGACATTTTTCTTTCAATTTTTATTATTTTTCGAAATTTAATAAATAAATGATTACATGCAGATGATTTTGAAATAAAATAAATTTAAAGATACTCCATTGCTAGGCAACGGTGTAATTACTATGCCATTATTTTCTGATGTTTCTGTTTATTTTTGTTTCCAAATATCGTCTCTCAATGTTTTCATTGGTTCTAAAAGAATTCTAAAGCTTATTTAATTAGATTAAAAAATCGCTGTAGTTAATATTGCCTGTCATCTTTACCTGCGTTTTCTAAGAAATAATAAATAAGTAATATTTTGATTGAAAATAAGTGTACGTAAAATGAATAACTTTGAGTTGTTGTGTTTGTGTTTTAACGATGCCTAAAAGAAAACATCAGTCAATCGCTCAAACTCCAAAAAAGTCAAAGATAGTAAAGCTTTTGTAAGCAGATGAAATAGATGTTTGACAAAAGCACGCTTCAGAAATGTCGTTTACAGGTAAGCATTGGATTAATGTAAGTCGTTGTAGCCTTAACCACTGTACTTTGGGGGCTGTGGTTTTGAATGTTTATAGTACAAATTTTTATGCAGAGTCCGCACATGAGGTCTTCAAAACAAGATAAAGGTCACTGTAAACTTATAAGTCCAAAACTTAATTAAATATTTAGCAAGATTTTGAGCGTTTTTCCGCGACATCTTCTGAAAACGTTATCTAACAAAAAACTAATTTTACACCATATTTTTTTTAAAAATTAGTTTTTTAGTAGCACTAATTTCATTTCTGTACAATTTTTTTCTCTCATTTTTTAATAACTTGTTCAAAATTACAGTGACCTCTCATTTATACGCGCTCTCTTTTATGCGCTTTTTTCACTTATGCGCGTTTTTTTTTCGCGGTCCCGGTCAGGGATATAGGAAAACAATGATAACTCTTATTCATTTATGCGCTGCACTAAAAAAGCACTTCTCACTTATGCGCGTCGTAAAAATTTTCTTAGTTCAAAAAGTTTTTTTTTTCAGCAGAACAAAACCCCTTTTTGTTCTGCTTCTAGGAATGCATTCCCTCGCCCTTCCTCTATTGTTCAGATTCCAGGAACACATTCCTCTAACTTATGCACAGGGGTGTACGAGCGTGACCTTCGAGACCTTATTCCCGAGGGCCACGCCTCAGTGCGGGAGATTGCTTACCAATAACGTCGGAAATTCTGCCTTTACCATCTGAGGTAAGAGACTTTTTGAAACTTAAACTATGGCTGGAGATGAATTAAAAGACTTTTTAACGAAAAAAAGAGTCTTAAAAGATCAGCTGACAAAATTTAAAGAGAAAATAGATTTTGAAAAAATTGATAAATCAGAAGGCGACTTAATTGTTGATAAATGCAAAGAGTTAAAGAAAAAGTTTGAAGTTGACGCTATTGACACTGCATGTGATGAAACAGTAATAGACTCTTATGTTGAAGAACAAGAGTCCATATTAGAAAATATTGATGAGATATACCTAACTGTTGTCCGTAAATTCAAAACATCCAATTGTAGTAGTTCAAAAATAGAAGTTAGTGATAGTGTTAAATTGCCTAAATTATCTTTACCCACGTTTATTGGGAATATTAATGAGTGGATAACTTTCAAGGACTTGTTCAATGCAGCAGTTAACAACAACTCATCTCTCAGTGATTCACAACGTTTAACTTATCTAAAATTATCCTTAAAGTATGAAGCATTCAAAATTATTCAAAGCATTCCAGTCTCGGATAGTAATTATAAAATTGCTTGGAACCTTCTTGAGGAAAGGTATTCTAATAAACGTGAACAAGTATTTGCTCTTATAAAGCGACTCATGAGCCTTCAGCAGATCCAGTCAGAATCGACAGCTGCATTGTTAAATTTAGTGGACAATATCAATGAAATAATTCGTAGTTTAGATATTTTAGAGCAAAATGTAGAAAATTTCAGCGATACCTTAATATTGTATATAATACTACAAAAATTAGATAATTCCTCAAGAATGTGGTTCGAACGTCAACTGAAGAAAGATGAAATTCCAAAGCTTAGCAACTTAATAGAATTCTTAAAAGATCACGCTAGGACACTACAACATAATAAATACCAAAAATCTTATAAATCTACGTCTTTATTGTCCAATTTCAAATGTGTATATTGTAACGAAGATCATACCTTGCAAAAATGCTCTAAATTCTTGAATTTGCACGTAGATCAACGAGTAGGATTTGTCAAATCTAAACATTTGTGTTTCGCTTGTCTCGCACACCTTCATATGGTTAAAAAATGTAAAAGTGCTTCATCGTGTAAACATTGTCAGAAAAGACATAATACCTTATTGCACATTGATCGCAACTTATAAGTGTACAAAATCAAGGACTTTCTCCTCAGGCTGAAGTATTTGTTCCGAGTTCTGCACCAACCACGAGTAATATGGTTCCGTCTACTTCAGTTTGTGCGAATAACTTAGTGAAGGAGAAACAAAATACTAACGTGCTTCTTTGTACTGCCGTTGTCAACATTCTAAATTCAAAAAATCAGCTTGTTTCTGCTAGATGTATTTTAGACAGTGCCTCTCAAATAAAGTTACATCAAACGTTCCTTAGTTAAAAAATTAGGTCTAAACGTCAAAAATAAATCCATATCCGTTTCATGTCTTGGTGCAGCAGAAACTATTGCTAGTGGAGAAATTGATTTCACGTTCACTCCACACTTCAATAAAAAATTCCATGTTGAAACTAGTGCATTCTTGATAGAGAAAATAACCGACAATATCCCAACGATAAATCTCCCCCAAGGTTTAAAGGACAGCTTTTCCGATCTTCTGTTAGCTGATCCTAACTTCCACAATGCTTCAGAGATAGATGTTTTATTACGTGTCAACGTGTTTCTGTCCTTGATGAAAGGTGAAACAATAAAAAGGGATGAAAGACTTCCTTTTGCCTTGAGTACAAAACTGGGATGAGTTATTGCAGGTTCTACTGCATTTCCCGTAGAAAACCTGGAAGAAACTTCAGTGAGTTACTTAAGTGTAAACACTGAAGGTCTTATTCAATCCTTTTGGGAGTTAGAGCAGATCCCAACGTCGTCTTCTTTCACGAAAGAAGAAAATTTGTGTGAAAAGCATTTTATAGAAAATTATGCACGTAATGATAAAGGACGTTATTCGGTAAAATTACCATTTAAAGCTGAGAGACAGAAATTAGGTTACTCAAAGGGATTAGCTTTTCGTCAGTTTCTCAATTTAGAGAAAAAGCTGTTAAAAATTCCAAATGTATATCAGCAGTATAAGGACTTTATGTCAGAATATTTGTCCCTTGGACACATGGAGAAAGTAAATGAAAATAGTGTAGATGTAAAAAATGAACATTTTTATATTCCACATCATCATGTTATTAAGGAGTCAAGTCTCACTACTCGTTTACGTGTAGTATTTAATGCTAATGCTAAATCCTCATCTGGAGTATCTCTTAATGATACTTTAATGATTGGTCCTAAGAATCAGGATGATCTATTTACAATTCTTTTGAGATTTAGGAGTCATAACATTGCAGTTACGAGTGATTTGCAAAAAATGTATCGTCAAGTTAACATTGAAAATGAAGGATCGTAATTTTCAAAAAATTCTTTGGAGAGATAACCCGTCATCATCTATTAAAACTTATCGTTTGTGTACTGTTACTTATGGAACTGCTTCTGCCTCTTATTTGGCCACACGTGTTCTAAAGCAATTAGCTATTGATGAAAGTTCTAATTTTCCGAAAGCTTCGGAAGTATTGTTGCATAATTGTTATGTCGATGATGTTTTATTTGGAGCTGATACTTTAGAAGAATCAGAAAAATTAATTCCCGAATTGCAAGAGTTATTATGCTTTGGAGGTTTCAAATTGCATAAATGGTGTAGTAACGAGAAATCTGTCTTAGAAAGAGCCATAAAAACTGAGGATTCGAAAAATTCTTGTGAGATAATTGATGCAAAATCAATTAAGATTCTAGGTTTGGAATGGGAACCTACTCTGGATGAATTCTATTGCAACTTTGAAATTTCTAATGATGGTGACCTTCCAACAAAACGCATGATTCTATCTTCTGTTTCAAAAATTTTCGATCCATTAGGCTGGTTAGCTCCCTTCATAATTGGTGGAAAAATTCTTATTCAGAGCATTTGGACGTTCCAAATTTCGTGGGATGATCCTGTTTCTGAAGAAATTAATAAAAAATGGACAGAATTTAGAGATCAATTACACCATCTTAAATCAATACGTATTCCTAGAAGAGTGCTTTTGCCAAATGCCACTAAAATCGAACTGCATGGATTCTGTGATGCATCAGAAAAGGCATATGCTGCAGTCATCTATCTTAAATCAATTATTGATTCATCGATTTCTGTTAAGCTTTTGACATCCAAAACCAGAGTAGCACCGTTAAAAGCCGTATCAATACCGCGATTAGAATTGTGTTCAGCTGTATTGTTATCTCATCTTGTTTAAACAGTGCATAATTCCCTTAAAATCCAAATCGATTCAACTTACGCTTGGACAGATTCAATTATAGTTTTGTCATGGCTACAATCCGAGTCATCTCGTTGGAAAACCTTCGTTGCTAATCGAGTGTCAGATATTCAATCAATTTTGCCGTCTGAAGTTTGGAATCACATCAGAGGTAAAGAAAATCCTGCTGATTGTGCGTCTAGAGGTATTCTGCCCTCTGAGCTTAAATCGCATAGTTTATGGTGGGCAGGTCCATCATGGCTTTGTGAAAATAATATCGATTACTCAAATCAACATCCCTTTTGTGAAGATGCTCTGATAGAAGAACGTAAGAAAACGACTTGTGCTGTAGGAATTGTTCCATAGAGCTTTCAATTATCGATAAATATTCATCGTTTGCAAAACTCTTACGAATTGTTGCGTGGTGCTTTAGATTCCTTCATAATGCCAAATCTCCGTCAAATAAAACTAAAGGATTTCTTACAACGTTAGAGATTAAATGTGCTAGAAATGCGCTCGTGAAGAAGAAAGTGTTTAGCTCGTGTTTAAGAAAGGGAAAGCCTCTGAATTCTAAGAGCAAAATAATTTCACTAAGTCCCTTTATTGATGAAAACGGACTCATCCGTGTAGGAGGTCGGTTGAAAAACGCGAGTATTTCCATGGATCAAAAATTTCCGATTCTCTTACCAAAAAATCATCGTCTGACAGAAATGATAGTGAGATATTTTCATGAAAAATACCTCCACGCTGGCCCTACACTACTTCTCTCCATAATCAGGAAGGAGTATTGGATTACCAGTGCGCGGTCAATTGTCCGGCACATTATTTGGAAATGTGTGAAGTGCTTCCACCAAAAGGGTCAAACTGCGAACCAATTTATGGCTGATCGTCCGAGGTCAAGAGTTCAACCTTCCCGGGTGTTTTCCAGAGTGGGGGCAGACTACGCCGGCCCATTCCTCATCAAACCCCGCAGGGGTCGAGGGACGCAGAGAATGAAGTGTTACATCTGTGTTTTCGTCTGTTTTACAACCAAGGCTGTTCACATACAAATAGCAGGAGACCTGACTTCAGAAGCCTTCATAGCAGCACTCAAGAGATTTATCGGCAGGAGGGGAAAACCCACAGAAATCTACTCTGATTGTGGTACGAATTTTATTGCTGCAGATAGGGAACTGAGAAGAGTTCTGGCTTCTTTAAGGAAGGATGAGCCAGTTAACAAGTTTTTCATGGAAGAAAGTATCAGATGGAAATTCAATCCACCAGCTGCACACAATTTGGGGGACTGTGGGAAGCAGCAATTAAATCGGCTAAGCTTCTACTGAAAAGGACAATAAGTAAGCAAATCCTAACCTATGAAGAATTTTTAACTTTGATAATTCAGATAGAAGCTTGTTTAAATTCGCGTCCGCTGTGCCCAATTTCTGAGGATCCTTCAGAACTTGCTGTTCTTACATCTGGTCATTTTATCATAGGAACTGCATTAACTACAATACCCGAGGAAAATTTATTAGATGAGAAAATTTCGAGTTTAAAACGCTGGAAACTTACCCAGCAATTATTTCAGAGTTTTTGGAAACGGTGGTCCAGTGAGTATATCACCAGTCTTCAATGTCGCAACAAATGGCAAAAATCACAGTAAAATGTTAAATTGGATGATTTAGTGCTTCTTAAAGATGATAACATTCCCCCTTTACATTCGAAATTGGGTCGAGTGACTCAAGTTTATCCTAGTGCTGGTGATAAAGTTCGTGTGGTGTTAGTTAAAACTGCCAACGGACTATTAAAAAGACCTATTCACAAACTTAGTGCTTTGCCAATAGAGAACTGAATTTAAATTGACTTAAAATGTTGATTCTTTAAATTTATTTTATGTTTCTGAATGTATCAAGGCGTCTTTTCATCTGTTGTGAAAATTGCATTTTTATTCATTGATTATTTTAGAGTATAAAACGAGTTATGATTAATCCATTTAATTGCATGCACGGTAAAACACTCATCTTGAATATTTTTGTATTTACCTTTCTTTTGTAATGTGCATGGTAGCTATATCTTATTGTAATGTGAATGGTAGTAATTTTCATGAATCCCAATGCAAACATTTAGCCTTTCATTTCCTAAAATCGCATATTTGAATTTGATAATTTTTAAGTAGTAATTAATTAATTTTGATTCACGTAGCATTCCTAAGCATTTATTTTATTTTATTTTATTAGTATTTGAATTAGTCGTGTATTTGCAAATATTTTAAAATTATGAAAATGATTATCACATTTTTAACTTTAAATAATTAATAGTGTATTTGATTTTGAAATATCAAATTTTGGTACTTGCTTTGAAACAGTGTTTCAAGGCCCCCGGTATGCTACGGCCTTACCCGGCCTAACTTCTCATAATAGTTGTTGCGCCCTCTAGCGGTCTTTTCTGTGTGTGTATCTTGTGTTTTCAGTATCTTTATTAGTGTGAATTTCACTGTGATCAGCGCACGTCGTGTGAGGCTCGCTTGAGCCATTGAGTTTGCGTTGGTCACAGAGATTTATGTTTAGCAATAAAAGACAGTTACGGTCCATTGCCTCGTCTTTTGAGTTTTGGTTAGAAATGACCACGTCCCCTTCTCACACTTCGTAACACATCTGTTTTGTAGAATTCAGTCACTTAAGGTTAGCAAAATCATTAAGAATGTTTAGTGAATGGAAAACAGTTTCACTTACGTTCATGTGTTCTTCAATCAGACGAAATTCTCTTCAGACGAAATTCGCCTAAATGAAAAAGCACCTCCAACAAGGAAGGAATTGGCTCGTCTTTTCTTTTTCCTCTACATCCAGTGGCGGCTTGTGGGTTATTCAAAAGGGGGGTCACAATCACATAATTTGAAAATTTACAGATACGGCATAACTCACCAAACTGGAACTACCATTTTGTTTTGCTAACAGGAGACAAATAAAATAAAGCTAATATCCCCTCCCTGGGTATGCCCTAGGTCAAAATATCCATTGTTAGGCAAAAAATGTTGACTTTTCATGTATAGAGAATTAAGGCTTGTTAGCCTGACCTACAACAATAGAAAATTCGATTGAGTAAAAACTGGTGCCTTAGCGACAATTTCTGATGGCAGATTCAGAAGCAGCATTAAAAAAATATGAAACTGTACTCAGTATCCAAATTACGAACAATTTGTCGACTAGCTAAGGTGAAAGTTTTCAATCCATAAACAAAAAATACAAAACACACACAGGTTAATGTCCAGAGCCATGCAATTTAGCATTCGGCTGCTGTAGCTTAATGTTTGAACCTAAACTATGCTCCCTCTTCTTGGAGGAATTTTTTCCGAAGTGTATCAATGTTTAAAGGACAATTAATAATTCTGAAAATGTGATAGATTTTTTAAATTTCCCTTATTGATGATTTTGCAAATACATAAAAAATTACTAGAGGGCATCACCTACTTCTAGTTTTAAGGCTAAATATTTGTTTAAATGATTTCAATAGTTAGTCAATAGTTCACTAATAAAGACATGATTTTTAAACTTTTCTTACTTGAATCATTCCAGAACCAGTTCGTGAACCCGAATTCTCCAATCGCCAAACGTTGAACTAGTGTTGGACGGTTCTATATGTAGGATTAATGCATGAGTTGGCTAACATTTCAATGGTGAAATTTTCTTGCATATGCAGAATGTTTTCGTGATATTTGCACAATTCTGCAATACCCATTCCTGTTGTGATTAGAGAACCGGGAATTTTAAATAAATAGAAAATAATTAGAATTTATATCTAATATAATATAACTAAATCAACACAATGTATTGTCAAATTAAAAATTATCTCAATTTAGTGTATGGGTGATTCTCTGCAAATAGGCCATTTTCACATTAGAAATGGAAGGGAAAGAAACCATGTCAGAAGTTTCTAATTTTTTGTAGCAAGATACTATAAAAGGTACCTGATTAAAAAAAAAATAGTGGTCCTGCTTAATAATATGAAATAATATTATTATTTTATTTATTACTAGAATGAGGGAATGATCACAGTGGGGGAATGACAATTTTTATGAAAAAATATTTTAAATAATAATTTTAACATTTTTTTTTCCAGAAAATTTACATCTGCTTTCTCTGCTATCTTAAGTCACAGTAGGGTTGAGTTTTTTTTAACATATTGGGTAGTCATGACTCTTTTACAAAACTCTTTCGTAAGCTCTCTCACAAGTTCTTATACTGGCATTTCTAAACTTATTTTTTCTAGCTTCCTTGCTGATTTTTCTTTTTACATAAATGTACATAAACTTTTTTTGCCACCCATGATAACTATTATAAAAGAATACAGCGATGTAAATTTTAATAAATTTATAAAGGTATTTTAATTTAGCACAGTATGTTACTTACTAAAAATTTAAACAATTTAAGCATTTAATTGTGATATTAAACAAATTTCCATCCATTAAATTATGTTGCAACAAAACAATTGCATTGGTTTGTTGTTTCCATACATTAGTTTTACATTAAATTTAAACTTGATACTAATATTAGTCCTTTATTCAAAACTTTTTTGTCTTCTAATATTTGGCCCAAACATAATATTCGGCTATCCAAGCTTTGACGTCGGATATATTCTTCAAATTAGATCGAAGAATAGTTTTTCCCGAATCTGTTTGTATAACTTCATTTTCGAAAGAAGAAGGAAGTTCTGAATTTTGAAGAGCCATAGTAGTCAACGCAGAGAACAAGTAGTAAAAAACAACGAAATAAAAGAAGCAGCCGGCAATAAAATGCTCAAATTTCGGTTTGAAAGGACTCGAGATTCGTCGTGGTTTGCTATCGGACTGAACTGGAGTAGGGGATGTTTATATGCCATCCGTGCTGCGCCATCTTATCCTGTAATGTAATAAGCCAGTGTCTACCTCTGGAGAATTACAATTCCTTTCGTCTAGTGGTTAAGATGTTTGACTCGGGACCCAAAGGTCTCCTGTTCAAATCTACGTGTCTGCCAAAGTGGTGACTAACGGACGAAGAACATGCAACAACTACTTTCAATACCACTAATAGATGGCAGCATCAAAAATCACATCAATTTCATCCCCTGCTACATTCACCTGATGGCAGCACTACGATTCCTAAAGCAACGCAGCTCTCCCAATTCAAAGTCTACGACACATTTCATAGCACAAAGCCTGCACGTGCCTGCGGACAAACAATCGAGATAACAATATACCCGCAGCACAATTATCGCTTCCTTGATATTTAGATATCAAAACAAGCTGGTGGATGCTCCTGTAGTGCACCCGAGCTGCGCCATCCTATTCTGTAATGTAATAAGCCAGTATCCCCCTCCGGGCAATGGGAATTCCTTTTGTCTAGATCAGAGATTCTCAATCTGTGGTGAGCGTATCCATAGGGGTACACGAAGGACCAGTTGGGGGTACGCAAAATCAAAGCCGGTAATGGCGGACACAAGAAAATATGAAGGATTAAAAAGTTTACAGTATTTTGTTTTCATAAGTTTGTGTGAAAAGTAAAATTGAAAGTTGTGCTAGTCTAAAACCTACTCACAAAATAAGAAAAAAGAAAACATGGTAAATGATTGATATTTTGTCTTCACCAGCCCTGATTATGCATGAATCATCAGTGCGTTCGCAAAAGCTGTAACTTCACTAGGCGCCAGTGTGGTATGGTTTTTATTTTTGTTCTTCTAGCTCAGGCTTATCGAGAACAATCCGGAATTCTTCAAAGATTCTTGTTTTGACGTTTTTATTAAAAGCGTAATTAAACGCAGGCATCATTAATTGCTCGATTGGGATGCATAATAAATAACGACTGTTCATATAAATCAAGCTTTGTGTTTTATGAGTGCTCAATTTGATTGGTTTGGTTTGTTTTGTGGCACAAAACTGGTGTTTGTAGGCTATGCGTGCCCAATTTGAAGTGCTTATCTTCGAGGGACTTGAATTTGATATTGTTCGATTTATCAAAATGGAAAAGTGATTGAAAACTGAAACTCTTAAAAGATCGGCATCTAGAACTGAAATTAGAACCACCGATTTGGCAGCTATGTAAATAACTGTAGATCAGCAAGTTTATAATCATGAACTGCAAAGGCCGACAGATTGGCCTGTTCAGGTAAGAAATAAAATTGATTTTGTTAAAAAAATTTCAAAGCATCAGTACGCCTCCTAAGAAGAGGAAATATTCTAACGAATTCTTAAAATATGGATTTTCCGTCACGGGTGATGAAGATTGTCCAAAACCACTCTGCGTTGTTTGTGGAGAGATATTGTCAAATGGCAGCATGAAACCGTCTTTACTAATGAGCCATTTAGAAACAAAACATCCAACTTAAAATCAAAGAAATATTAGTTTTTCCAACGACTATCCAACAGCCCTAATTTAAATTCTAGTTTAATATCCACTGTAGTGTCGTGGCCCAGTGTGACCGGGGTTTGATCAGGGATCAGCCGACTTAAAGAAGTCACAGAATCAGGGACGTGACGAGCATCTCACATCTAGGGGGTTGTGACATACAAAAAATGCCGACTCTAATGATGAACTTTGCCGACTTTAAAAAACGACTATTTTTTTATACTGTCCAATATACATGTTCGTACTGTGATGTATAAGATCATTTTAGATTATGAGGAGATTAAATATCTAGGAATCACCAAGGACAAAAGATTTACCTAGAGATATCACAAAGAAAATATGAAGGGGGAAAAGTAGCTCTCAAATGAGAAGAATCGACAAATAGATTCCTTAAAAGGAAATACTTTGTATATTCGAGAAAATATGAGTATCAGTAGTAAATTTTTAACTGCGCGTGTGCGAAACATAGTATACATCTTCTTTCATAATTTTGAAGCCATATATATAGGGCAGCTTAGATAATTCCAACTGAATACTGTCAAAATTCAGAAAGTTATCGGCGTTGTAGCGAGAGGAATTTCAGTTTCTCTCTAAGAGAAACTAACGATGAGGGGCTTTTACAAACTTATACTTCTTAAACTTAAATCTCCGATACACCGAATTGGCGCAGTATGGCCAAAACTGGCTCTTGCGCCAAGAAACACAAAACAGCCAACCAACCAATACACCTAATCTGAATTTTCTAAATGTTGAATATGTTGAATACCCATGCATACTTATAAGTTAAGCACACAGTTTAAATTGCATTTCGACTATTACTATTCGAAGGTTAAAGTTTAAATAATATCATTTGTGAAATATCCCTCATTATTTTGCTTCTCTTGGAGAACAGCTTTAATTCCACTCGCTGCAATGCCGATATTTTTCTGACTTTTAAAGATATTAAACTGGAATTTTAATATAAATTGCCTAATATACCTTGTTTTGAAATTATGAAAAAAAATTATTTTATACAGATACTCGTATTTCCTTGAATATTCAAAGTATTTACTTTGAATTTTTATACAATGCTTCGATGATATACTGTCACGTCTTATGTAAGTTTCGTACAGCAAAAAATTATTTACTTCAAATGCTGATATCTTCTTTAATTATCAATGTATTTACTTCAAATATCATTTATTTCCAAATATTAATACGGTACTTTTCTAGCATTGTGAAGTATTCTGTAAATTTAGTATTATTTCGTGAAAATCTTCTCAGATTTAAAAAAAAACATTGCGAAAAAATTTGGGATTTCTTAGAAAACCTTTTATATCTTCCCGAGATATTCGTTTATTTTATAAGGAAATGAAATTGCGCACGTCCTCAAAAGAGATTGATGAAAGCTGCAAGCATTTATCTTTCAAAGTGGATGAGCTCAAATCCACTTTCCACTTCATCAATTTCCCTGGTCACTCCTAAATGTACCCTCGTGACCAGATCTCAATGAAATTGTGAGTTAAAACGCATTTATTTATATGGTCGACGTTTGAAAATTATACAGCCTTCCGGGATGGTCATTCAGAAAAAACTAGAATTTATTAGTATACCCTGTTTAAAGTTTGTTCAGGCAAGCTGGAGTATCATCTCAGCTGCTTCAAGAAGCTGATAGCACTACATTTCTCCTGAGTACTGGAATAATTTTCCTCGAACTCTACTCATATAAAGAATGGTTTTAATTCAATTCGACGAAGATTCAGTCACGACAGGAACATTTAGGACCAGAAATTGATGAAGTGAAAAGGATTTGAGCTCACTTTACAGAAGCTGATAATGTTTTGTAATTTTCATCAATTCTTTTTTTATGTGAGATTTTTCAATAAAAAATACCACGAATATTTGAAGATATAAAGGTTTCAGATAAAATCAAATTTTTCCTCGTGTTTTTATAATTTGCAGAGTTTTCAGAATGTAGGAATTTACGAATACTTCACAAATGGGAGAAAAGTACTGTATTAATATTTGAAGTAAATACATTGATAATTAAAGAAGATATCAGCATTTGTAGTAAATAATTTTTACTGCGCATGCGCGCAAGGTAGCGCAATTTTTCTTTCACAACTTCAAAGCCAGATATATAGGGCAACTTATATAAAATGTCCAGTTCAATACTGCGAATATTCAGAAAGATATCGGGATTTTGGCCAGCACTGTTTTATGTTATATGCCATCTGCTACCTCCAGATGGCATTTGCGCACCCATGTTCCCTATGTGATTTTGGATGTTTATCATATGCTATATCAAATTTGGTCACGTTTTTTAAGCTCCCTGTGTAAATAATAAATATAATAATCATTACTAGGCGATTAACATGTCACTAAATTTTTATTTACAGAATTGGAAGATAAAAGACCACCGATTCTAATAGCTTCCTCCATTAATCAATTTCGATTTTTTTTAAAAATTCGTTGAAAATTGGAAAATTAAATTACGTGTAAATTTTTTGCCGTACCATATGCGATCAAAAAGTTTAGAAAGTAATGAGACAAATGATAAACTGTGCACACTCTGTCTCCTGAAAAGTATTCTGAAAAATTAATAGTAAAGAAAGTGTTCGGTCCAATTGGACAATATAGTCCATTTGGGGCTTCGTAGTATAGCGAGGAGAACCGAGAATGTATTTTGGACGCAACCCTTTCTTCCAACTGGTACCAAAATTTCATAAAGAGATTCAATTTTGGTACACGTAACAAATTTCATTTATCTAGTTTTCTGCACTTTTGTGTTAAATTTTCACATACTCACAAGTAGTTACGGAGACAGGCCGCTAACTTTTGAAGGATTTGATTCAAAATTCAAACGATTCTAATGATAAAACGAAGCTAATTTTTATCTATCTAGCTGGTTGCGGTGCTGATTCGTCGTGTCCGCATACACACGGACGGACAGATAGATAGGGTAGGGGAATTTCATCCAAAATTTGTTTGAAATCTAAAATTTTAGTGTTATGACTATATACTAAATTTCATCCGTCTAGTTCGTTGCGCTTATGGGTTATAGCATTTAGAGACAGATATGCATAATTCCAAAAATATTTTTGTCCGGCTCAGGGAAGTTTCACACTTGAAAATTAATCAAAATATCGTCATCGAATTTTTTGACGAATACAATATTTTTCTTTGTATCTTTCGTAAATAATGAGAGAGTGATAAAAAAAACCGCAGATGTGTTAAATAATCTCCATTTTACACCGCCTGGTAATGGCACCCAGAGCAAGTGCCCTGCCTGCCTTACTTTAGCTACGGCAATGACCTGAGAGTTAATTTCGTTAATATTTTAAATCCCATAATTTATATTTTAATGTTATTTGCGAAGTTGAAACTCAATTTCAGTACATCAGTATATTCTCAAAAGCAGAACAGTTGAGTAAAGCCATTGCTTTGCTCTTTCTATAACGATATAACCATGATAAAATACTCCTCCCTCAAAACTCATAAATATGAGGATACGTATGAAGGAGTTTCAGATTTTATTATTTATTTATTTAGAAAAGCGTCAGAAAAATTGCTTAAATGGGCTGGTAGGACAGTAAAAAAGACTAAATCCTTTACGTCTTGACCTTTTTAATTCTGCTTGCAAAAATACAAGCAAGAATTAAAAAATGCCAATGTAGTTTTTAAGAATCCGAAAAGCATAGTAACATTGAAATTCTTCTTTGCTGAATTTAGAAACATAAAATAAATTACTTTCCATCACGGCGCCTCAACTCAAGACTGACACCTGGGCATCAGTACTGGCTGTATAACCTTCTTCTCTTATTTCCAGGAAGAACATTTTCATTACATTTGCAACTCGTGTTGAATTTGTGAAGTCTGGTTTGTTTTGTTTTAAATGAACACTAAATTTATTAACCGAAATTTTCTCCCGATTTTCTTATTTTGATGCAACAAGCCTAACATACACAATTCCAAAAATTGTTGTGATCTATAAGAAACTAAAACAGCATTTTTTTTATTGAAAATGACGAAGAACATATTTAAAAAATTCTCGGCTTATTTTTTTCAGTCGGTTAAATGTTTCTACTTAAAATAACGATTTTTTATGCAACTGACTTCTATAAAATTTTTTGCTTTTGGCATCATGATCGTTAGCCGACTAATCGTATTTATTACGAAATCTGATATATCATGCCGACTCAGGAAAATCGTCGGATATTGAAAATAGCTGTATGAACTGATTCGTCATCGATACAAGAGAATACTATTATTGTATCTATGACAAAAAGTCAATTTTGACGAAGCATTCACATAAGCAAAAATCGACATTTTCTCCGAGTGGCAAACATAGTTTTGCCGATTTCGCAAGCAGCAAGATTTTCATTCCGAAAAATAAAATGTTTCCAATTAAATATTATTAAAATATTCCTCAAAAATACCGACTTGGGGGGAAAAAAAGCATGTTGTTTTTATACCATTGCAATCATGTATCTCCAATTATCGTAATGTAATATTTCGTTCGATTATTTTTTCAAAATTTGCCGACAGATCTGATCAAAATGCCGACTTCGGAAAAATCTGGGGGGGGGGTGTCACCCCCACCTCGCCACGTCCCTGCACAGAATTTCAGCATTATGAATTTAATGAGAATCTTGAGTAATTTTCTATATTACACTGTATGTACTTGATATATACGTATTGCAAGACCAAAGAAAAACCAAGTCCCGGATATAAATCGCGAGAGTCAATGAGCAATACATAACTTGACTACGTCGAAGTTACTAACGGTGAGAAAACTCTGAAATTCAACTCTATCGTTAAAGTTCGTCGAACTATGAGAGTTCCACAGTTTATAGATAACTCAGGGTGAGTTATGAAAAACACCGAGGGTCGGTATAAAATATCGAGGTTGACAAACGCTCGATAAAATGCAAAGGTTCACCACAGGGACACTTTCCAGCCGAGATGCTTTCGGCTAACACGCCCGTTCGTCGTATCAGTTCCGATTTCGGATTTACAAACCAACACGACGGAGATAGCTCTCCGCCTGTTTACTTTTTTCTCATCTCTATCTTTTCTTTTTCCTCCCTTTTTAAACACCTTACCTTCAAAGGCCAGGGGAGCGGTTGATGAATTATCTCCTGGTGATTCGTCCTCAAGCTGGACAGATCACCCAACCGCAGTCGTGTGCCTTCCTTCATGGTGTTGATTCCATGCGGTCAATCGTAACAGGAAGTCTTTGTCGGTTTACACGCGGGTTCACTGCCAAAAGAAACCTCACTCCGCCGGACCCTTGTAGGCTTGAGTAAGGTTGGCAGATTTATCACCCACTTGTGCTCATCTTGCGTCGTTCCCTTGGGGACTTCGGCTGGGGTGGTCTGCCCGTCGTGGGAAAGAGGGGAGACATCACACCACAAACAAATCAAATGATGCTGCGATTGAGGCATCATACAGAATACGTTATCACATTGATAAAAATGGAAAAAATCATACAATCTCTGCAAATTTGGTATTTCCGTGTATCAAGGATGCGGTTGAATGCATGCTCGGTGAAGACCATGTCCAAAAAACCAAAAATATTTCTTTGTCTAATTGAACAGTTTCTCGGATAATTAAGGACATGTCATAGGAAACATAGACACTGAAGCTACTATAAATGAAAGAATAAAAAAGAGCTCCTTCTTTTTAATACAAGTGGATGAAAGCACTGATGTTTCCTATTTGTCAATTTTACTTGTTATTGCAAGATATTTGAATGTTAACGAACTTGAAGAAAACCTCTTATTGTGTTATCCTCTCACTAAAAGATGTACTGGCGAGGATATATTTAATGCCATTCAGGGTTATTTCTGTGAAAACAAAATAAATTGGGCTAAGTGCTGTGGGGTTTTCACAGATGGTGGAAAATCTATCTATGGCTGTTATAAAGGTTTACGTGGTCGTATCAAAATAGTCGATCCTCGTGTAGCTTGGAGCCATTGCTGCATCCACAAAGTTTAGAAGCGAAGCCTTTGCCAGATTCATTGAAAGAAGTACTCAATCAATCTGTCAAATTTGTAAATTTCATTAAGGCTAATTCAACTAACACTCGATTGTTCAAATTATTGTGTGGAGACATGGGCAGCCTACATACTACATTACTTTTGCACACAAAAGTGAGTGCACACAGAATGCGGGAAATGCACTCACAAGATTGTTTGAACTGAGACATGAAGTTCATATGTTTTTTGAAAACCACCCTTTTTCGTTGGGCTCTAAATTTTATGAAAGTGAATGGTTGTAACAGCTTGCGTACTTATCTGACATTTTTTCATAAATAAATAAACTTGATTTAGGATTGCAGAACAATTCCATAACCATTTTTGAGGTAACTTACAAAATCTAGTTTATGATTAAGAAGCTGAATATTTGGAAAACCTGTATAAAAAACCCAGCATTAATTTGTTGAGACACTTCACAGCCTTTTATCTGAGAACGTATTTAAAGTAACAAACAGAAGTAAAAACTGGTATAATAGCACATTTAAAAAGGACTTAAGTTGTCATTCAGACAATATTTTCCGAAACGCAGTGATGCAGATATGTGGATTTTAAATCCATTCAAAGAAGCGTTTTTTCAAAAAGCTGAAAAATTAACAATTTCTGAAAAAAATTAATTGAACTTTCCACTGATTCGTCATTAGAATCTGAATTTAAAAAAGAAATTTGATTGACTTCTGGATAGCAGTGAAAGAAGAGTACCAAGAACTCGGTGTTAAAGCGATAAAATATTTAATACCTTTCATGAACACAGAACTTGTGGAAAGAGCATTCTTGTCTTATACATATCTTAATATAAATAAAAGTCATTGTTGGTTTGTGTGTATGTGGGTATGTATGTGGCTATGTTCCACATCTCCTCCTAAACCAATGGACGGTTTTCAAATAAATTTTGTACACTTATTATTTAAGACAAGGGGAAGACACTTTTGAACTTTTCAAAGTCCAAAAGTTAATTAAACAGGCAGTTAATTAGAAATTAACCGAAACCGTTTTTCCGCCGTAACTTCGGAGCAAATTGTCTGACAAAACATATTTTTATACCATCTTAAAGTTCAAATTTTTACCTTTTCAATTATACCAATTTTATTTCTGTAACATTTTCCCTTCGATTGTTATTAATTTTTAAAAGCTCAGACAACAATTAAATAATTAACAAAACCCATTGACTCAGCGATTCTCGATGAAGGTTATTTTATTTTTAATCACCTGTCACGTGATCCTTCAGGAATGCGAAAACATGTGGAATAAATTATTTTTAAAATCAACTATCACGTAATCCTTCTTCCCGCTGTAACTTCGGAACAAATTGTCCGATACAAATTATTTTTATACCATCTTAAAGTGCAAAATTTTACCTTTTCAATGATACCAAATTATTGTCTGTGACATTTTTACTTCAATTTTTATTAATTTTTAAAGTTTTACGTGCAGACGATTTTGAAATAACGCAAATTTATAGCTACTCAGTTGCTAGGAAATGGTTAGACTTTGAACTAATTTACCTTTATTTCTGAAAATTTTGCTTATGTTTATAAATATCCATAAAATAAGGCAGAAATTACACGTATCTGTCTGTCGGTCGGTCACAAGAACTCTTCCTAAACGGTGAATGGTAGCGACATGAAATTTACACACGGCATTCTACAGCATATTTCTACGTCAAAGGTGCTATTTTCAACTTTTAGAGTTAATTCATTTTTAAGCTATTTAATTAAATAACGAAAATTAGTCGCTTTTAAGCCTTATGAGTAGACGTTTTTTGCCAGTAACTTCTGAAATATTTATTAGACAACAATTATTTTTATGCCATTTTAAAGACCAGAAATTGATCTTTTTAATGCTATTAATTCCATTGCGATGAAATGTTTTCTCTGATTGTTATTAAGGTTTAAAAATATTTTTGTAACGTAATTTCTAACAATTCTTTTTATTTTTATAGAAATAAATTCAAGCCAAATTACTGTTTCGCGCGCGGGCTTTTGCCAGTGTTAAAGTTAATATAAGAAAATATTGCCTTCTTTGACCATAAACAATAAAGGAGACTTTATACTTCCGGTTTCCTGTTGTCGTAGCATTTACAGCTTTTAATACGGTTACACAGTGATCCAATGACGTTAGTGAATTATTCTCTCGGTGTTTTGTTTAATTTTCACAGTGAGATATTACAGAATATCCATCTGTAGATACGGTAATGGGCATTAACAAGGAACATCATATTTTGTAGGTTTTTTTTCATCGTCATTTTTTTTCTTCAACATCTTAGAATTTTCAGGCGCACCTTCCGACAAGCCGAGATTGAAAGTAGGTGTGCCAGTACTACTAATACGTAACCTCGATATACCGAGACTCCGCAATGGCACACGGTTACAAATTACACACCTAGGTCCAAACGTCATGAAAGATACTGTTATGACTGATATAGGGAGAAGTCAGAGTGTTTTAATTCCACGCCTTCCGATAATACCGAAGGATTTATCATCTCAGTTCAAAAGGTAACAAATCCCTTTAAAAATATTATTTGCCAGGCTCAGGCCCAGACACTGAACGTGGCAGGCGTACATTTAGAAAAATCATATTTTTCGCATGGGCAACTATATGTGGCGTGTTCACGTGTGTCCAGCCGACACAACCTCTACATCCGTGCAAGTAACGTGGTATACAAAAGCATATTAGTATAGATAAACAATTTACAGAACTATATCAGCATACATGTACAGTACACTCCTGTCAGCCGTCTAATTAAGTATTATCAACCGTCAGAACTTTTACTTTCCCCTTTTAAAATACAACATAGCATTTACATTCGTGAATTAAAAAAAAGAATAATTGAAATTCTTCGCGCACGAAGTCGCGGGTAACAGCTAGTATTAAGAATAAATATCGAAATAAGCTTGACGGCGCTTCAGACATGAGATTATATAGTTCTTCATTTTAACCCAATTTTATAAAACTCAGCTCCATGAAACAAGCTCAAGGATCGCATTGAAATTTTCTTGCACTTGAATAACTGATTATTACGAAGTGTAATTTTTAGGTTAGGTAAAAATGGTTGAGAACCCCTGGTCTAGATGTTCGACTAGGGACCCAAAGGTCTCCGATTCAAATCTACGTGTCTGCCAAAATAGTATCGACTGAAAACTATCTATACTATCGAGAGTTTTAACTCGGGCAATACTATCGATAGGCACATTTTCAGTCCATAGTCTTAAAATTATCGATTTGAACTATCGATAGTTTCATAACTATCGACTGGAATACCGCCTATCGATAGTGTTACCGGAGAGAAAATTGTCGATAGTATCGATAGTTTTGAAACTATCGATAGTTAAGTAGATAGTTTGGGAAAACTATCGACTGTGCTATAGATATCTTAACTGTCGATGTTTAAGGAACACCACATTGAGCGACATCAACGTTGTCATACAAAAAGCGATACATGTGATGCGGTATGGAAGCAATTTTTTTTCATGGCCTAATAATTAATTAAGTTTAATATTAGGTATATTTATAATTTTCGGGAAATAAATAGTAAAATATTGATCTAGATTGAACTATATTGCTCAATATTGAAACCCAATATTGAGCAATATAGCAAAAGTCTTACATTTTACACTATTTCAATATTGTAAAACAATATTATACAATATTGACTTTCCAAATTTCACAATTTTGAACAATATAGTGTGCTACTTGGGTAATGAAAGTCATCATTTCGCGGACAGCAATAAAATTTGTTTGTTTGAATTGTTGTCTGATGGAATTTATAGCAGCACAGACTGTTATCCCATAAATCCAGTGAGGTCAGCAACACAATCATAGAATGACAGCAACGTTACCAGATACAAAAAGATATATTTTAAATTTAAATGATGAATTAATGGCTCGGTAATAACGCCGCCACAGCTGCCTGATACGTCGAAATTATTTTCCGGACCTGTTAAAACCAGGATGAATACGGAATTTTAGATTTTTACTATAATATAACCAAGAGGAAATGATTTTATTCAAATTTACTGGTCTGTGTGGAAAAAGAACTAACAATAACTTGAATACTGATCTTCCTACCAATAAATAAAAGAAACGTTGTTAAGTGGCAACAAGCGAACAAGAAAATAGTGCTATTTTGCCATTCTTTCAGTTGATTTTCTTTTTTAATATGTTTCTTTGTAAAGAGATATAAATTCTAGATAGAAGTTTGCAGGTAGTGGACAATTGATATTCATTTCATGAAGCATTTAGTGAATTCAAAAAATATTTTTTCTCATCATTTCCCATTATGTTAAAATGTTCTGCCATCTAGTGGGCATTTCTAATAACCGGATGTTGAGAATTTGTGACTGTATAGTTCATCTACTATCGTTTCAAATCTCAGTTTTGGTTTAAATTAATTCAAGATCGTTGACATATTTGTTGTCAGCTTTTTTTTTACTTAAATTTTAATGTTTGTTTATAAATTATTATAATTCATGTGAAAGTTTCTGAGCATCCAACTTATAAAGTATGATGCATGATTCTGGTTGATAATTTTTGGAAATAGAGAAGGTTCTGACGTAGTTTATACTTTAACATGTCATCTTTTTATAAAATAATATAACTCAAATATTTTTCAAATTGTTTATTCTGTGTATTTTGTTCTTGTATTTTAAATCGAAATGAATTGTAACAGAACATTTCAAGATAACGAAATCTGTGGACGTTTATAAGTGTTTGGGCATTGATATGTTTGTGAAAAATAATTGACAAATTGATATTCATAAAGGTATGAAAGTTTGTTTCGAGCTTTTAGATATATTGATCATCTCTCTTTTAATATTAATATTCGATGAAAAAATATTACAATTTTTCCGATATGTGGTGATAATTCAGTAGTTTCGTGACCTTTCTCTGAAGTTGTCAAGATTATAAAATCGTTCTATTTCAGGGTAGGCGAATTGCGCGCTTTTCTAGGCGGGAATATTAATTTTCAAAATTCCACATGGAATTGTGTTGTTGATTGGTAATTACATCACCGCAGAATGATGTTTATGTATTTTTGCTTTAAGAATGGAAAGAATATCGATGAAAGAGGAAGATGGAAATCAGTATAGTAATTATTAAGTTTAAACTGGAACAAATTTTAATTGAGATAAAAATATTTTATTACATGAAAATACTTCTTATAGCTCTTAAATATATAGTATTCTATATCAAAACTATTCTTGCATGTATAAAAATTCAAAATATATTTGGTTATTTATCTACCCAAGAATTTTTTTTTTGAAATAAATGTCATTTTGATATCTAGTAATAAAATTATCTGTTTGTGGAATTCGAATTTTGATAGCAGAACTTTTCGTTAGAAGTTTATATCATTTGAGTGTTAAATTTATAATTTTTCTTTTCCTTTGCCATTTTAATGCAAGAAATTTTTATATTTTGTATCAGGCTAAAATTTTGCTAATTGAAAGAAATGCTTGCATGCTGTGAAATAGTTTTTAGCATTTGTTGGTTATAAGAAAAATGTGAATATTTAGTTTTGTTGATTAATTAATATTTTAATTGACCAAGAATTTTCAATGTAAAACATATTTTGATTAATTTTTTGACGTTTGAGAGCATTTTTTTTTCAGACTGATAATTATTTTAGCAGTTCTAAATTTATTTTATTCCCTATAATTAGTGACTGGCTTTGTGTTGGTATTGGTTTGAAATTGAAAGTCAATACTCTAATGGGTTTTCTTACATAAATTTTATTGAAATTTTAGTTCTGTTAAAAGTTTTAGAGTCATCTATTTTGCTTTTTTTTCCTTCTGAAGTTTTTATTTTTCTATATAAATATTATTATGCAGGGTTAGCCTAAATGATTCATGTTTCAAAGGACTGTTTATTTACAAGTATACAGCATACAAAGACGTGAAACATGAAAAGATACATACACTTGTCAAGTTTCTGGTACATACTACAAATGTTCAATGTGTACACCCTTGGTCACCCGGCACACATCCCAACGGTAATCCAGTTCCATCGAGACGTTGAATAGAATGTTTCCATCAATGTCCGTCACAGCAGCAATGATGCATTCCTGCAGTGCTTGCAGCGTTGTTGGTATTGGGGGTACATAAACTTTGTCCTTCACATAACCCCACAGGAAGAAATCATATGGTGTGAGATCTGGGGGACCATGGCATCAGAGGAACATCATCCAGACCAGCACGCTATCCAGTGATGTGGCAGTTCTCTGTTGAGAAACTGATGAAACCAACACAAAATGCTTTGGTGACTAGGTGCAGCTTTTCTGTATTTGCGTAGGAATGCACGCTGAATGCTCGTAACTGAAAAACACTTTGCATATTCCAAGACACAAAAACTCTCCTCCGGCATTGCCACCATCTTGTATAGTGCCGCTACAGACCTACCATCTAGCGAGTCACGAGGCGGACTTTTAAACTTGGGGAGTGGATGTATCTTGTCATGTATCACCCAGCTTTGTAGGTCATATACCTCTCGATACGCAGTGTTCTGAAACCTATGAATCATTTAGGCTAACCCTTTTATTTGTATTAACATAATCAAATTTAGGTTACAATGTCAATTACATAATCAATTGTTGTTTTGTTTGTTTTTCTGTTTACTATCACTTTTTATTTTTTACTTTTGTTTAGTATTACTTTTTGTTTTATCATTCTTACTTTTGTTTATTCTTATTACTGAAATCAAATAGATTACAGTTGAGTATTATTATCAATGTCATTAAATATTATAAGTTATTACTGTAGTAAATATAATCACTTACATATGATTGTCATATGTCCAGTATATATGGAACTGTCCCACATTATTATTTGTCCCAATTTCTTATTCAACTCTACCAAGTTCCTGAATAGAAAGAAGTAGAATATACTATTGCATATTTATAAATAAGAAAATTACTATTGGCAGCACTGAGATTCTATTCAATTATTTAAAGAAAAATTATTCCAACCAAAACTGCACAGCAACTATGAAATTGGGTATGGAAGGGAAATGGAAAGTTTTTTTCAGATGTTAAGTATATTGATCAGAAGTCATGTCTATACTCAAAAACAGTTTAAGTTGATAATACAGTAGAAACTATAGAGGGTATTCCTCCGCTGAGTGAAAAAGTCTGGCAATTATCCTAATGTATTTTAAAAGTAATTGACACATTTTAGCAAAATTTTGCTAGTATTATTAGCTAGCTATTTTGCTAGTATAATTTTACTAATGGTTACTAGTATTTAAGTTACTAGTAACCTATATTCTCTGCAATAAAAATCTATTTTCAAAATGAATGTTATTTAATTTCATAAATAAGATTAATAATAATTTCATATTTTTTTTTCCCGCCTTTTGTCTGAAATTACGCAAAACCAAATTGATTTTGGTGCATTTGGGATAAAAGCTTTTTTTTCCTGCCTCTCGGAGCTTTATATTTGGCAATTTATCTTTCTTGGTGCTGGCATGTTTGTGATTATTCAGAACATGTGACTAGATTTATTATTTTTAATTCATTTATTTTTTAAAAACATTTTTATATGTTAGCAACTCTAAAATATCCCTGTTTTTTAAAATTATTTATTGATCTGATCTTTTTTCTCAGTATTTGCATCATTTTTTTTGTATATATATATATATACTAGCTGACCCGGCAAACGTTGTTTTGCCATTTATATTATTTGTAGGAAACACTTTTTTAGGTCAATAAAAATAATTATCTACTATAAGTGTTCGGGGATGTACTTATAATAGAAAGCGTTATAAACAATAAAAGAATGCTTTATGTAGGGTAATAAATTAATGTTTATTAATGTAGAGAATATATTTTAAATTACAATTCTTGCTAGTTATCTAAATATCAAAAATAATTATTCATATTGTAACTATCAATTATGGCAGTTGAAAAAAAATTAATCTCTTAGCGCAATAGAGTGTACAATATTCTTGGTTAGTCCGTCTTTATCCAACACAAACAAACTGGATGGTTTTCCCACGCGAGAACATGCCACATATAGTTGTCCATGGGAAAAGCATGGTGTTCCCAAATCTAAGCCACATACAGACAATGTCTGGCCTTGTGACTTATTGATCGTCATAGCGAATGCCAATCTAATTGGAAATTGAGTGCGTTTGAATTCAATTGGCACATCTGTCGCAATCATAGGGATTCGTGGCAGCAACACATTTTGGCCTTGAAACTTGCCATTCAAGATGATGGCTTCTATAACGTTTTTCATTAATGTTTTAATGACTAATCGTGTGCCATTACATAGCCGTGGTGGGTTTAAGTTACGAAGGAGAATAATCGGTGATCCAACTTTCAATTATAAATTGTGTGGTGGCATGCCTGGCAAATCCAACGAATTTAAAAACTCAATTGGATAATTCACAGTCTCGTTGGTATCACAAACTGCATCGATAGATTTATATGACATCAAGTCCCCAGGTAACAACTGTTGTATCTTTAAATTTAATCCATTGACGTCCACATTTTTACTTGCCAAAATCGCTCTTTCTGCCAGCCACTTATGATTTACATATTGTGTGTGTACGTCGGGAAATATTCGATCGATGAGAGTATTTTGCGAGTCGATGATTGTGCAGAAGTCCGTCTGTAATTTAATGCATCCAGTATTTTCATGTACAGCAACTTTCCCATCGCCAATATCTAACAGTTGTTTAGAGAATGTTTCGGCGGATGGATCCTGAAGCATTTGAACGCGCATGTTCACCGTCAGTTGTACTTTTTCAACATTACGCCATAGTCGCGATGATTTTAAGCAAGCGTTAATTTCATCAGCGTACGTTGAACGTGGAATAACAGGAAGTGTTTGCCTGAAATCACCTGAAAGGAGTAACAAAGTGCCGCCAAATAATTTATCGTTGTTTTTTATATCCTTTAATGTCCTATCCAATGCCTCAAGCGAATGTTTGTGTGCCATAGTGCATTCATCCCAGATAATAATTTTACATTGTTTCAGCACTGTGGCCATAGACGATTGTTTTTTTATCTTGCACACTGCATCTGGATTATTTTGGATGTTCAATGGCAGCTTAAATGCTGAATGAGCTGTTCTGCCTCCATCTAATAAAGTTGCTGCAATGCCAGAAGATGCAACGGCCAATGCGATGCCATTTTTTGATCGTATCTCGGCAAGAAGTAGCGAAATAAGGAACGTTTTGCCAGTTCCACCTGGTGCATCCAAAAAAAAGAATCCTCCTTGTCCTGCCGAAACTGCCAGCATAATGCGGTCGTAAATAATTTTTTGTTCATCATTTAGTAATGGAACATTGCGACTAACAATGCCTGCCATTTCCACAGTATTGTACTGCAGTTCACGATTCATATCTGTGTTGAGTAAATCAGATGCACTTCGATTCGGTGAACTCATACCGAAATGACTGATTGGTAAATTCGCAATAGCAATGCAAAGATCCTCGATAGCAATCAATGATTCATTGTACATTGCATCACTGAATGATATCGTTAGATCGTTGTACCTTGTACGATATCGATACAAAATGTCATCAGTCATTGAATCTTTGTGATTATCCCACAACATTTGCGCTCGGGCCGGGAAACATGTAGTCAATACTATAGCAAATAGTAGAAGAATTTGTGTTCCTGTGCAGTTTAATGCTGCTTCAGCAAGCATACTGTCCCATTGATTGTCATCTTCTAGTAAGCCTAGTGCAAGGCATGCATCTTTATACGTTGGATACTGTTGTCCATCTACCATGCGTATATCTTGAAATGACAATGGTCCGGTGACATTAACCAACAGCAGTCGCAGATAAAAACACTCAGTCTGCCTTGGATTGACTGTATATACACGTCCCAAATTATTTGATTTAAATAAACCGGGGCACGCATCAACTGGTGTCCCTTTCTTGCGGGGCATCCATTTTTTCGATTGAGCCCATGTAAAATATCGCGGAACTTCAGAATAGAGCAGTGTTTGTGCGAAGGCACCAAACGCATCCGCACGATTGCACAGTTCAAAAAATTCAGTGAGCGTGGTTTTTGGTGGATTTATAGCACGATCAAGCGCTGTATCGTCCGTGAAATATACGCGCTGGTCGTTTTCAAGATGGACAGCTAAATGGATAACTGCTGGATCTCTTTCATGAATTTGGAAACCAAAAATACGCCAGACAGCTTCATTGGAACTGATATACCGGCCAATTTGGCCGGTCATCATCATTGGCCATTTCATCATTTTCATTCAACGGAGGAGCATTGACATTAGTATTTTCAATTCTAAATACAGCCATATCACTTCCTTTATTAACATATTTGCAAATATATTTGATACTCTTCACCGAACTGCATGACTCAACATTAATATGAGCATTGAATGTTTTGCTGAGCAGAGGTGAATATGGTACCACCCAACGATTGTCAATGTCGATGTCTGCGTTACTGATAGTTTTAATGAACGATTGTCCGCCATTTTCAGTACTTCTTCGATATATTGGATATCCGTCAATATGTGTTACCGTATCGTTTATGAAATCTTTAGGAAAACGCTTAGTACATTTTCCGTCTACCATGCAAGGTGATGAACGATTCAGAATTCCGCACGGACCATGAATCATGTTTGTAGTAACAATATCAAATAGTAATTGATCAGTAGATGGATCTGGAATCTCTTCAGAAATTAAACTATCGATGTCTTCAGCACGTATTTTGTCGACGAACCAAATTAAAATGTGAGCATGAGGTAATCACGCTTTTGCCACTCAACTGAATACATCCAACAACGTGTGGGACCAAATACATGCAACTTCGTAATAAAGCTGATTAAAGACTTTAATTTTTGTTTAAACACACGTGCTGTAATGTCATGACGATGTATTGCATTTTGTCCTGGTAATAGTAATGATGTAATTTCCTGCCATTTTGGATTACATGTAAAAGTAATAAAAAGACACGGTCGTCCATATTCACGCACGAAAGTCATAGCATCCTGTATGTACTCTTGCATGTGACGTGGACTACCTACATACGATGATGGTAAGATAACAGAGTTACCAATTTCGGCAGTGTCAGCGTTTTTCGCAATAGCATCTCGCAGGTGAATATATTCTTCCGCACGCAGCTTCTGTTGATTATATCGCAAGTATCGTAGTCGTTCACTCTCTATCTTCACATACATGTCGACCATAAATTGTTGGCTTAGCTCACGACATCGTAAAATGATATTGTCTCGGCCGCTTCTAATCATCAAACGATATGAATAAAAATCCTTCGAGCTAACGTTCTTATTTGTTTCGGCTCCTGTAATAATATATCATTGAATTAATTGAAGATTCTACAATAATAATTAATTATGTTTTTAATAATGAATGAATTACCTGTTACGGGATCTCGTTGTTTAATGTTTACGCAATATCCGTCTTGTCCCTTCCAGAAAATTAGTGGATATTGGAGAGCGTCATAAGAACGGTGGGTATCACTAATGAATTGAAGATTATTATTTCTTCTTCGAATCATGATTTGTCGCGTAGCTGTACGGTCACCAACCATGATTCCAGCAACGTCGTCAACAACAGGTGCGTTGAATCTACGTACATGCTCTCCAGCTGGTGTTCTATCAGGATTGATGACAATAGCATGATTGTCACTTTGTAGTTTGTGCATGTGTGATTTGAATAATTTCAACAATTCATTATGCTCATTTAACAGAGCGTCCAGGTAGGTGACGATACGCCTGGCAAAAGGTGAATTGAGATTGTGGTAATCGCAACGTGCATCCACGCGATTGGCGAGTGCACGTTCGGAGTCTTCGCCACCCATAAAGTAAATTTGTAAAAATTTATGAGATTCGTTTGGCATTGGCAGCAATGAGCCCACTTTGTGATAAATTTGGCCTTTGATTTTGAACGTGGAATTAAATTGTTGACCGTTTGCAGCAATATTGTTAACTATTTCTGTTGCTCCAAACGACGTCATTTGAAAACATGAATTGAATGTGCGAATTGACTTTAGGAAAAGGCTAGAATCTGGATCTGTACCGATAAGTAAACCGTGTAATGGTTCAGGTGGTGTTTCAATTTCGGTTAGTTGTACTTTTCCTGATGAGCAACACATCCCAACTGGCTCATTTTTAAATTTAAGTGCATGACAATGCGGGCATTCCTTGTCCAAAGAACCAATAACCACTTTGGAATGAGCGTAATATTCAACATCAGGCTCATATTGGAATGCTAGTCGAAGAAATGAATCTGATGTAAATGCTCGAAGAAGTTGTTGGCGTTGTTGGTCAATGCCTCTACGTCTGTTTACTATGAATCTGCGCGTTTCTCTTCGTTCTAATTGTCTTTGTTGATTTCGTTCATCTCGCGCCTCTTGCGATAGTGATTCACGTAACTGCGCCATGCTTGCACGCACATCTGTATTATTTTGTTGGATTTGTTCGCCAGACCTTCGTGCTCGTATATCTCGCATGACTGTTGAATTGGTTGTTCTACGACTCAAATTGGCCCCTTTACGTCTTTTTGGCATTGCTGACTGTAATATAAATAAATGAAGTTAAAATACTTACACAGATAGCAGGATTTTTTTATATTTGATAACCTTTATCAACTGTTAATAAATAATTATTCAACATCATAGGATGTAATGAATATTTAATAATAGTTAATAAATTATTTATTAAATACGATTTATTTAATGTTACATTAACTATTAATAAATATTTATTGAATGTAAAAAAATATTTATTAAAGTTGTCTTCAAAGAAATTAAAATATTAATAGTTAATAAATCCTTCCATCAGTGTATTGGTAAAAAACAGTGACTTAATATATGTATGATATTTATTATTATTATTATTAATAATAATATTATTATATTGTATTCATTTGTTTATTATTTGACTTACCTTTCACAATAATAAAAAAGGTATATTTAAAACTATTTTCAAAAAGCGTTAAGTACAATATATACAGGTACGCAACACGTGTTTATTTATATGAATTTAACGTAATAGATGCACAGAAAAATTAAAATAATACGTATAAGTCACTGCTACGAAACTGTATATTGAGTAAGACAGGAGACCGCCTTCCTTCTCATCCCTACTCCGTGATGTTTGCTGGATGAGAGGTGACCCAGGTAGGCATCTAGCGGGGATAACTGATCGAATGATCGTTGATTCGACCGGTGATAAATTCAGGGTTATATGTATTTACTAATGCTGTATCATAAAAAAATTTTAAAAAAAATTTATCTAAAATTGAAAAAAAAAATTAGGGGTGGATTACCCTTAACATTTAGGGGGATGAAAAATAGATGTTGTCCGATTCTCAGACCTACCCAATATGCACACAAAATGTCATGAGAATCGGGAAAGCCGTTTCGGAGGAGTTTAACCACAAACACCGCGACACGAGAATTTTATATATTAGATATGTACATATAACTATATACAGCAAAATAAAACTCAAATGTGAAATTTGAAGGCTATTCAAAAAACTCAAAGAAATCAAATGAAAAATAAACATATATCAGAATAAAGATATCGTAATAAAAAGAGTACAAATGTGACAAAATATTAAAAAAGCGGAAAAGAAAATCAGAAGTTTGAGTTATTGGCATTTCTCCAATGTTAAATAGTTTTACTAATAATGTTAAATATATATTTTGTTAAATACTGAAACAAATTTCCTTTAACCATAGTTTAGGGAAGAGAGGACACCTTTCAACAGTTAGCATTTCTCTTCACTGGAAATGCTATTTGATTGGCTCGTAGATGGCTAATCAAGTTTCAGAAGAGAACATCTTCTGACAATAGGTTTCATTCCATTTCTCAAACCATGCGTTTTGCTATGTAATGAAATCTGTTTTGTAACCTGCTAAGTAAAAACTGAAATTTCTTCCCACCACTGAATTTTTCTTGCTCCATATTCATTGAGATAAGTTGGATTTGAATAAAGATTTTCTGCATCTAGTAATACTATTAGCAACTAGAAATTCCTTTTCTAAACAGAGTTATAACACTTTAAACTTAATGGCTGCACGTGGGGCACCTTTCAACAAACATCGGGGGGCACATTTCAACACTGTTAAAAAGTATCCCTCATATTAAGGAAGCATTAATTTAATTAAGTAACTTTGAGACTTGGATAAGATGGTTTGAACTTATATAAAGAAGTATAATAAGCCAGAAGAAAGGGATTTCAAAGGCTATGCAAGCAGTTCAAGATGGCATGTCTCTTAGAACAGCTGCAGACTTATAAGGAATGCCCTATTCTATGTTAATTTATGGATTTAAAATAAAATAAAACAGTTTTTCTTGATAATAGCATAACATTGGATACTTTATCAACTGCTGAAGCTCCAAGTAAACATGTCGACAAGTTTTCACCACAGATCAAGAAAGCTTGCTTTGCGATTCTATTAAAGTTCAAATATGAACTAGGGTCTTACATACATACAAACAAGTATGCAGCTTGCATATTATTCAAACTTCCCAGGCTCAAGCACTCAAAGTTGTTGGAATGAAAATAATATAGCTGAAATTGACTAGGTTATGGATTTTATGTATTGTCTAAATATTGGGACTATTCAAGTCAAAACTGAAAGTAGTACAATATGACTGGAACAAACAATGAAAACAAGAAAAATTTAAGTTAACCTAAAACTGGATAAATTTTGTTAGATCACTGTGTTTTTCTGTACATTTATTATATTTCAATAAAATTTATGTTCATTTGAGTGAAATGAGTCGTTGCGTATTTGTTGAAAAGTGCCCCATGCCATGTTGAAAAGTGTGGTGGGGCAGATTTCAACAGATTTAGCCTTCAAATTAAATGCATAATTTTGCCTTTTAGTTATGACCAGGAACTCGGATGCAAGCTGAGTAACTGCCTAAGATTCTGTTGTAACCAATGATACTAAATACTGAAATAAAAAATATACTTTTTACAAAAATGAGGTTATGCTAAAATTTGTTGAAATGAATCGGTTTCAAAATGTAGGCATTTATTTTGCTTATGTGTCAGTTGCTTTTAGGATGCGAGATTTTTTAATTTTGACCAGATAAGTGAATAATTTGATAAGTGAATAATAATTTTATTAAAAACTAAAGAAAGGAATTAAATAAAGCTATGCAATAGCTTTATTATACTCAAAGCCATTCCAGCCCACAATACAAATATGGAGATAATATTTTCCCTAATGTGATCTCGATGGTTGGTTGAAAGAAATAGGTTGTCTGTGGAAACACTTGAAGAAATTTTAATGGTAAAAACTTAAAAATCATGTGTGGTCTCGTCGTCAACCTCACCATAATCGTGCCAAATGTTAAAAAAATTGCCAAAAGCAATGGAAAAAAGGTTCAGGATCACAATGTTTGGCGAGTAATGGCACAGGAGAAAAGAAATTTTGGAGTCTGTACATGATTCTTAAGTTAAGCCATTTTTATTTGTCATTTTAATCTTAAAATGACATGCACTGAATTTTATAGTTATATGAAAGAAGAAAATGATATAGTTAAGAAATTAAAGTCAACTTTAAAACATGACTGGACTAAAAAGGATTAGCCTAGCATCTTATTTTATTATAGGTCATTCCATGTAAAATCAACAAAAAAAATAATAATAAGATTTGACACCCATGATCACCGATTTCGATAAAACTTGGCATGTTTGTTCCTGTATGACTTTAAGTAAGCATACAAAATATTTTTGCTATATCTCAAATATTTTAGGATTTACAGCCTGTTATGTGTGATACAAGGAAGTAAAATCAATTTTTCTGTGGTTGTGATTTCCTTGCTGTGAAACATGATGGGATGAGTAGTGCATGAATTGGAGGTCCATTAGTAACCTTAAGCCTCATCTTATATTGTGAAAGCATATTTTCACACAAATTCATTGTTTGAGAGTGTGGTATTAACTTGTTCACCTTTTCTACTAATTTATTAATGAAGGAATTATTCCTGTGGCCAGGAGCTGGATCTGATGATTAAAAAAACAAACAAAAAAACATAACATGTCTTTGATCAGTTTTTGAGACTTACAAACAGAATAATCAGATGTATTGAAAGTCTCCTTATTTTTCTTCAAGACTACTTTAGCAAAGCCGGAATTGTCAGCATTTGAATCTGTTTTTTTCTTAATTCATTTTTAATTATAAACTAGAAAATCACCCGCCATGGTACGACGGGTGCAAATTGCCTCTTCATTCGAGAGATTTCCCATCAAATTTGACATGTTTAAATAGATATATATGTGAGAGAAATGTTTAACATTGATTGAAAACAAATAAAATAAACATGTTTTATGACAGGAAATATCTTTATTTATATATTTATTTATTCAAAAAAACCTCTTGGTAAGCAACATTCCGTGTGAAGTATTTTTCGTTGTTTAACAATTTTTCTTGTACTTCAAATGTCTTTGTATAAATTTTAATGTTGCCAACAAATATTATCAAATTATATCATCATGATTGTAATAAATAATCAGATGCATCTTGGCGTCCAAACTATATCATGCGCACAATATACCACTGACGTAATTTACTACTTTCTATTAAAAAACGGAAATTAATTTGAAATATATGATTAATATAATTTAAAATTTCTTGGGAACTATTGATCATAGTGAGCTAAATTTTATATCAATCAATAGAAAATTTTATTTCACTATTTTAGAGCTATTTAATGACAACCACTCTTTTAAATTTAAAATTACTGAAATTTAGGTTCTCTAACAATGAAATAATGCTGTTTTAACGTCTCACAATGCTATGGCGCGAGTTTTATTGTTGGTGATGTCTGAACGTTACCGAGAGATCTGGGCTATTATATTAGTAATATGAGCTTGTCCAGATTTTTAGTTTTTTTTTAATCACAATTTTTTTCCAAGTCAGTTTTTTCCTCTATCAAAGCAAATTCAAGTACAGTTTGAATTTTTCCTTTTACATGTCCATGTAGGGTCAGGTGGGGTAATATGGGTAGAAAATGTCCTACTTTAGCTTTTCACTTTTAAGTGAAAAGCTAAAGTAGGAAAAGTTTTGTCAAAATATTACTTTTTAAAACTTTTTTCCATACATAACACATCTTAAGAGTAAAATTAAGTTTCATTAGTAATTTGATATATTTATATTTTTTCTGGGAGATAGTTTTAACCATATGTTTTGTATACCCATTTTATCTCACCCAGGTGAAAATGGGTATACTCTGGGATAAAATGGGTATGCAAATCTGATACAGTAGCAAATGTTAGAAAAATAATTTTTTTGTTGCAGTACAGTGATATAATAATAAAGATTAATTAAGATTAGTTCAAGTCATATTTAAATAATTTTTTTATTAATTTATTTAAAAAGGCTCAAATTATACAGTAAATTTGGCAAAGATTAAAATGGAGCTTTTTCCACCAACATATGATTCTGTATATCTGTTATTCCTCAAAAAATTAATGACATCTGTTATCAAATTGTGGCTCATTCAAAATTTTTATTATTTGATCATCTTTGATATAATCTACGTCATCTACAGCCAGAAAAATGAAAGTTGCCCATCTTAAATTTTGTAAATATTTCATTTTACAGGTATCTCTCAACAGCCATAATTTTGGCTTGCTTTCTTCCTTCAAATATAATGCTTTTACTCAGGCACCTACTGTTAGACTTTGTCTCACAATTTTTTCTGTAATATCATTTCCAGATACTTCTGCAAGGAAATTATATTACTATTTTCTCTTTCAATTTTCAGCCTTTCTATTACACCTTCACTTGTTAAAATTTCACCAGCCCTTATCTGCACACATTTGTATTTTTGTTTTGAATTATTCATGTATGCAGTTGTGAAATGTTAAGTTTTTGGCGATATTAGTGACAATTTTGCGCATTTCAAATCATTGAATGTTGAAGAAATTGTGCTTTGTACAACTCTTGAGTTGGAGACAAAGACAGATTCTGAGAACTTAAAGGCATATCAGAGAAAACAAACATCTGGTTGCAAACTTTCGGCTTCTGCCAAAGAAAGTGTCATTTTGTGTGGAATTGCTTTTAGGTTTTTAACTATAACACTTTAGATCCCTCTGATAACCATATATTGCCATAAATTTTAAAGATAAAACAATTATGTGCTCTTCTTCATAATAAAAAACTGTACTTTTTTTATCTAGTTATGATATGGAATATTTATGTTTCATTAATTTTCAATTTATCATAAATTATTTATTTAAAGAAAAAGATGCTGTATCTATCCTATACAAGATGCAGAATGTTAAGCCTAACCATATACCCATCTTGACCTCATTTTCTAAATATGAGATTAAAAAAATAATTTTTTTTCTTTTTCTTGGCTGCAAGTTTAGGCAGCAGCAGAAATGTCCAAAAAAGATATGCCACTATAATAAAAATTCCTGAATAATCTGGCCCAGGCAGTGAAAGTTAGAACACATAACATATAACATAAACTTGTCCACTTCAGTTTAATGTGTTATCTCTCACTTATAAAGAAACTGTGAAAAAAAATATTGGTTGAGGAATGGAAGTCAGAACAGCTAACTATAATATCTAACTAAAAAACTAGAAATATAATTAAAAATCTGTTTTTTTATAAGCCATACATTTTGACCAACCATTTTACCACACCTGACCCTACTCTTTTTAGATTTTCTTTACTTTAAGATGATCTGATATGTTCACCAAGGGCATGCAACTTCATTGGAGAACATCCAATTTCATGGAATGAGGAATCATAGTTCATCATTCACGTTTCTTTTTTTGTAATGCTTAATCAGTAATAAATCCCACATCATGAACTTCACCATCTTGATATTTCCGTTATTTTCAACATTACTCTCATCAATTTTTTTTATTTTAAATATCTTGTTCCTACATCTCAACTCGTAACTTGATTGTGTTCTCAATTTAAAAGAATCAAATCAGTTTAAATCCCATTCAACACATTTCAATCAATCAAATCAGTTTCAAACAGTTTTCAATAGTTTGTATGTTGCCTAGTAAATTGAACAAATGATAATCACTTAGTAACTTTCCCCACACTGCAATTCTCCATTTTTTCAAAACATTAAAAAAATTTATTAACAATAGATTATTTGCAAAATATTATACTAAGCAAAATTTCACACACTTAGTTATTAAACTTGGTCTTGTTACAGCTTGAATGCTTTGATTACCTCTTATAAGATTCCATGAAATAGCAGTTTATCTGTGAGTTGACTAGAGTTTAGAAATAGTTTTTAAGGTTAAATTATATTATAACATTTATGTATTAAACAGATCTTAGAATTTATGTATATTTATTAATTCTAAGACCTATTACTTTAATTGTGCACCACCGAATTTATATAATTTTTTGTTTAATTTTAAGGCTCGTTTTCATTTGTGATGAATGAGTCGAGTGATTTCTAATTTTGAAGTCGGTAAAAATAATGAAGGACTTAAAAAAAACCATTAATTTTATTTTTGCATGTGGTAGAGTATATCTTTTAGAATAATAAATGAAAAAAAAATTTGATTATCCTTTTCACTTTTAATAATAGTCCTTTTAGCGTGAAACTCCCTATTTCATTTTCAAAATAATATTTCAGGATTTTTCCTGGCCTTGTATGAATACTTGCTGGTTTAGTTTATTTTTTTCTGGATTCCTTATACATTAAAGTATACTCATAAATATTTTCATCTACATTGGTTGATATTATAAAGGAGATAACTCATTTTCTATGAAAGAACCAATTACGTTTGCTAGGCCTAATTGATAAAAAATGTAAAATTTTGATAAATTTTAACAGGCTATAAATCCTAAACTATTTGAGATTCAGCAAAAATATTTTGAATGCTTACTTAAATCCATAAAAGGAACAAACATACCAAGTTTCATCAAAATTGGTGACCATGAGTGTCATGGCATGGTTGAATTGACATGGAATGGCCTGATTCTATGTGTTCATTTTATTAATATTCATTGATGTTTTATCAGAACAAAATAAACCATTACATCCACTTTTATCGTCTTTTATTTATTTAGCACTTAAACGTCCAGTATTAATGTTTGGCAATTACGGCAACCCTACTCGTACAGCAGTCCAAGTGCTTAGTCAGGGGTTGGGATAATATTGGCTGCTGGATATTTTTGTTAGTTTTTAATCTAACATTATAAATATGATCATATTCAAAACATTTTTCCTCCTTATTTAGTAGTTCATATTTCATTAACTAACATCTTTTTTTTACATTAATATGCTCATCTATGTATGGAACATTAAATGGGTTCTTTTTGTTTGTGCAGATATTCTAGATGCTGCTGCTAGAAACGTCTCCTTTAGGACAAAATGAAAAATCTTGCTGTTTGGTACAGATGACAGCATATTATTTTGAGTTACTTGTTTTCTTTGTGCATAGTTCATGTTTGGTAAGTTTTGGGGTTCTTCTCATATAAAAACTTTTGCAATGTGTTCCTTATTAAATAATATTTTTATAAAGTGTATGTTTCTGTTGCGAAATATATTCAATTTTTAAAAATCTTTCTTTTGTGTATAGATTATTTATTCACAAAAGAAAGATTTTAAAAAAATTGAATATATTTCAAAACAGAAATACACTTTATAAAATTATTATTATTAGATTATTTATTACGAGCTGATATACTGGGGTTGCTCCGGATACAAATATTTTTGTCTTTTATTAGTAAAAAATTTAGTATTTAATTAATTGCCTATTTAAACCTTGCTGACACTTTAGTATTTTTTAGCAAAGTTTAATGTACTTAAAACAAAGGCTACATTTATAACATATCAGTTCAGCTGTTGATATTGCATGGTGTAAATGTCATTTGGTTGTTAAAATATATTTAATATTTGTAGTACTTGATGGAATGCTATCATCCACTTATATAAACACATATTTTAATATATATGTATATATTGTGAGAATTTTTTTCAATATAAAATATAATGCACAAAATCCTCTTAATTAAAATAAAAATATTGCGGGCCAAATGAATTTTAAATCTCTTAACTTCTCGAAAAGTTATAGACTGTACCATATGATTTTTAAAATGTGCCAAAAGCCAATTTTCTCTATATGAGATAAATAATTTTTAAGGTATTATATAAAATTGAATTAAATGGGAACTTGAGAAAATAAAATGATTTAATGTTTCTATAATATTTTCATTCAGTAGGAGTAATAACGTTGAAGTTAAAATGTATACAAGATATTTAATTAATAGAAAATTAGCTATTTAATTATCATAAAACTTTCCTTACTGCTTCATGGTATTTATGAGCAAAATTTGAAGTCTTTTTATTAGTTTGGGGTTCTATGGTTACAAGCTATCTAAGGTACGTGGCATAAAAAAAGAGGTTAATTTCTCTTTTGGTGATGGCAACGATCGGTTTGTTTACCAAACAAAACTGATAGCCTCCTTCATGTTAGGCATAACTTCATAAGCATTGCCTGCTACTATATTCATTCTGTTGTAAAACAACTTTTTCTCAAAAAAATAAATTTAAGACATAGAGTTCACAATATTCCTTACAGTATAATGAAACTTTTGATGAAATGATTCAAAAGAGACCACTTAGAAATGAAGATAAGCTTAGGGTGAGCCAGATAACTTCTAGTTCAACTTCAAAATAGTTTAAGTCAGCGAACAGAAAATCATGTTAATTCACAAAATGATGACCATCATGGAACTTACTATTGTGGTCATTGTATTTTCAGTACTTTTCCATTCTATGCACGGAAATGTAAATGAAATTCAAAATCGGAAATAACCCCATTTCACTCTCAACCCGTAAGTCCCGATAGTACAGTCCTCTGACCATCACGCTGATAACCTAGCATTGTTCGTTGTCCTCGAGTGACAAAATTTTTCCCTGAGTGTTTTCACTTGCTATCATTACATTTGTCTTCCTCCCATAATTTTGTCATCATTTTAAATATTTAATCGATTTATTTTTATCTTTAAAAATTAAATACTTTAAAAAGTATTAACATTTTTTTTCTAAGACTGTTCATTAATAAATTATTTTCATTTGGTACATGCATTAACTAACGGGTAAAATTTCCATTTTCATCGAGCCATATCTGTTAGATTTACAGGTGATGAATCCTGTGGCCCAGATTAACCATAACCCCTTTCATCAACTATGTAGCCAGAATGCTCCAATTTGACCAAAAATGCATGGTATGCATGTAACAGAGCACAGTGCTCTACACGGCATCAACTAGTGTATAAATATTTATATAGATTATGAATTTAGGATTTTGTATAGCCTATACATGACAAATTTGGGTTTTTGGGAAAAATGCTAAGGTTGAAATCTAGAAGTTGGTACACACCCTTAAAACACAGCCAAATCGCCAAAACAAGACGTTGGCCGCTGCACTTCATTAACGCCAAGTCGCCAAGGCTAAATTCAGTTAATACTTGCATTAGCTTTGGCGACTTGGCGCCATTTTAAGAGCGTGTACCAACTTCTAGATTTCAACCAATGCTAAATAATATTTTGAAACTGAAATATATTGTTTAGTATGCTATGTCATGTAAAGAATTTATTACTGTAATTTTATGTCTGTATTTTAATAACTTTTGGGGAAAGTATTAGAGATTTGTGTCAATCTCGAATACTTTCTCCCAAACAACTTCTCATCTTTTTTTTTTTGGCTTTGCAGTAGTTAACCAAATAGTTTAATAATTAAGATCACTCATGGGTTCAGGAGCTTTCATAGGTGGGGGGGGGGGGTAAATTGATTAGCAGCAGACTGTCGCTATTGATTATCGTACCATGGCTTTGCAGTAAAACACTGGAGGGATTTTTAATAACTGACATTACCAGAAGTTTGCTTTTAAGGTAAAGGGAGGTAAATTGATTATTAGGAGACTTGGTATCCCAAGAGATTATTGTTGCCAGCTGAATTCATAATTTGGCTACATTTTTCAAAAATAAGATCAGAGTATTTCGAGAAATTGGCTGATTTTCTGTTTCAGAGTTCTGAGATTTTGCTCATCTGTATTGCATTTCTTTGCAAGGTATCATAAGTTACCGAAGGGTAAAGGTTACAACCTTTATCTTTTGAACTTGATATTTTATTTATTGATCAATAGTGTAATATCATGGACTTTCTGAATGATATGTGTAAATCACACTTTATGGATTATATAGGCTGTGTAGAAATATATAGTGAATGGGATTCATTGGAATGAAAAGAGAGCATTGTTTTGACTGCGCTAAAGAAATTGTTTTGGTTCTTGTTTTAAAGCAGCAGCAATATTAATCAAGAGTAATGGTGAAAATACTGATGTGTTTTTTTTTTTTATTTCTCTGATTTTCCTTTTGTAAATGGTATATTATATTATATAATGGTATGATGGATAAAAAGATATCTATAAAAGTTGAAATCTTGAATAAACTATATAAATTATATTTTTGTTTAAAACTTCTCAATTTTTATGCATAACATAATCAGTTAAAAAACTTCAGAAATAAGAACTGAAGTGTCAGAAGAAAAAAAAAAGATCCTGCACTCGTATTTCCATTTAATGATTTATTTTTAAGATGTTAAAATCTTTAATGTAAAATTTTAAACATTTTTGGAAAGTCATTAAACAGTATGTGAATTAATGTGAAGATGTATTATGTGCATATACTTTTTTTTTGTCCTGTGTGCCTACATTTAATTGTACAATTTCATACTTCTTTTCAACTCTGTACTTAAATGTAGAAACCAATATTTTCTGCTTTATCTTATATATGTGCTGTCATTTTTTTTAAATAAAACTATCACCATCATTTTAATTACCTATTTCAAAAAAGTCATGAAATAATTAGGTATTTGTGTAATTTTTGGTGTCAACATCAGAATTAAGAATTTGAGTTTAAATTCAAATGGAGTAAAATTTTGGCTTAATTTTGTAATATTCCTTTTACTTATTTTGAAATTTGTTTTTGTAGAAACAACATGTTTAAAGTACAGGATAATCCAGATGGATCCACAAGTATCTATTGTAAAAACAGTGGAAACCTTTTATGTACTATACCTGGGAAAAGAAATTGTGTAAGTTATTTTGCAATTTTTTTCTGCATGCGATTGTATTTCATTATTCATTTTCTTAAATCTGTAAAACTCGAACTGCTTTGTTGGGTTTCCTTCACATGTTTCTTATAACTTAATCAAGAATATATGCTTGATAATATTAAAATTTCTGTGAGAAATAATATGTCTGATTTCACCTAAAATTTCTTGCTAGTATAATCCTGTCGAGATAAGTGCATGTTTTGAATTCTTACATGTAATGTATTAAAAATGTTGAAAATTTCCGAATTTTATTATAAACTATAGTTGTGATATTTACTTTCAAATAAGCTGTAATCCTGAAAACTTTTGATAATTGTTTGACCTTACTTAAATACAATCATACAAATTCAAAATTATTTTGCTTCTCTAGTTAAACTGAACTAATAACCAAGTCTTTTGTTCATATACAGTGAAACCTCTTTGAACGGCCACCCCTCTTAACGGCCAATTTTTCGTGGCACGGATTTTTCGGCCCATAGACCTAATGTTAAAATAACCCTTAGCAACAGCCACCCAACCCCTCTGAATGGCCGCCGGGTGGGTTCGACCATCCCATTTAACAAAAGCATTGGTTAGAGATTTACTTTTTAAACTGAAAAAGAACTTGAAAAAATGGTTTTTTTCCGATTAGGGCAAAAACTTAAAACAGTCACAAGTTGTATCCTTTTTTTCAAAAAAATGTAAAAAATTGTTAAATAAAGTACTATTTTCTCTTTAGATAAGTCTCAAACTTCATTTTAAATAAGAAATATGTGTCAGACTTGTTTATATTATCAGGTATCAATTCAAGATTTATACAAGATGTTAACTATTAAATCATCACAAAATGAATGTAAACTCTTTGAATATATAAAATGTGCATATGCAGTTATTTCTAATATAATGAAACAAATAATAGAAATATAAATTAAAGGAAAAAGAAGTGATAAAAAGATACAGAAGATTTAAAACAACACTATGAACAATATTGACCCTTTATGCGTCTAATCCAGTTACACCAACTAGCTGTTTGTATTATGTATTGAGAAGCACTATCTGCACTGGTAACTGAACCCTTCAGAGTCGGACCGGATGGCTTCACCTGCTTTTAAAGGTCCAACAG
>BGPR01001720.1:58955-87950 GCA_013235015.1 Araneus ventricosus
ATCTCGAATACTTTCTCCCAAACAACTTCTCATCTTTTTTTTTTTGGTTTTGGAGTATTTAACCAAATTGTTTAATAATTAAACACCCCTGTGGGCTCAGGCGCTTTCATAGGGGGGGGGGGGGTAAATTGATTAGCAGCAGACTGTCGCTATTGATTATCGTACCATGGCTTTGCAGTAAAACACTGGAGGGATTTTTAATAACTGACATTACCAGAAGTTTGCTTTTAAGGTAAAGGGAGGTAAATTGATTATTAGGAGACTTGGTATCACAAGAGATTATTGTTGCCAGCTGAATTCATAATTTGGCTACATTTTTCAAAAATAAGATCAGAGTATTTCGAGAAATTGGCTGATTTTCTGTTTCAGAGTTCTGAGATTTTGCTCATCTGTATTGCATTTCTTTGCAAGGTATCATAAGTTACCGAAGGGTAAAGGTTACAACCTTTACCTTTTGAAATTGATATTTTATTTATTGATCAATAGTGTAATATCATGGACTTTCTGAATGATATGTGTAAATCACACTTTATGGATTATATAGGCTGTGTAGAGATATATAGTGAATGGGATTCATTGGAATAAAAAGAGAGCATTGTTTTGACTGCGCTAAAGAAATTGTTTTGGTTCTTGTTTTAAAGCAGCAGCAATATTAATCAAGAGTAATGGTGAAAATACTGATGTTTTTTTTTTTTTTATTTCTCTGATTTTCCTTTTGTAAATGGTATATTATATAATGGTATGATGGATAAAAAGATATCTATAAAAGTTGAAATCTTGAATAAACTATATAAATTATATTTTTGTTTAAAACTTCTCAATTTTTATGCATAACATAATCAGTTAAAAAACTTCAGAAATAAGAACTGAAGTGTCAGTAGAAAAAAGAAAGATCATACACTTGTATTTCCATTTAATGATTTATTTTTAAGATGTTAAAATCTTTAAAGTAAAATTTTAAACATTTTTGGAAAGTCATTAAACAGTATGTGAATTAATGTGAAGATGTATTATGTGCATATACTTTTTTTTTGTCCTGTGTGCCTACATTTAATTGTACAATTTCATACTTCTTTTCAACTCTGTACTTAAATGTAGAAACCAATATTTTCTGCTTTATCTTATATATGTGCTGTCATTTTTTTTAAATAAAACTATCACCATCATTTTAATTACCTATTTCAAAAAAGTCATGAAATAATTAGGTATTTGTGTAATTTTTGGTGTCAACATCAGAATTAATAATTTGAGTTTAAATTCAAATGGAGTAAAATTTTGGCTTAATTTTGTAATATTCCTTTTACTTAATTTGAAATTCGTTTTTGTAGAAACAACATGTTTAAAGTACAGGATAATCCAGATGGATCCACAAGTATCTATTGTAAAAACAGTGGAAACCTTTTATGTACTATACCTGGGAAAAGAAATTGTGTAAGTTATTTTGCAATTTTTTTCTGCATGCGATTGTATTTCATTATTCATTTTCTTAAATCTGTAAAACTCGAACTGCTTTGTTGGGTTTCCTTCATATGTTTTTTATAACTTAATCAAGAACATATGCTTGATAATATTAAAATTTCTGTGAGAAATAATATGTCTGATTTCACCTAAAACTTCTTGCTAGTATAATCCTGTCGAGATAAGTGCATGTTTTGAATTCTTACATGTAATGTATTAAAAATGTTGAAAATTTCCGAATTTTATTATAAACTATAGTTGTGATATTTAATTTCAAGTAAGCTGTAATCCTGAAAACTTTTGATAATTGTTTGACCTTACTTAAATACAATCATACAAATTCAAAATTATTTTGCTTCTCTAGTTTAACTGAACTAATAACCAAGTCTTTTGTTCATATACAGTGAAACCTCTTTGAACGGCCACCCCTCTTAACAGCCAATTTTTCGTGGCACGGATTTTTCGGCCCATAGACCTAATGTTAAAATAACCCCTAGCAACGGCCACCCAACCCCTCTGAACGGCCGCCGGGTGGGTTCGCCCATCCCATTTAACAAAAGCATTGGTTAGAGATTTACTTTTTAAACTGAAAAACGAACTTGAAAAAATGGTTTTTTTTCCAATTAGGGCAAAAACTTAAAACAGTCACAAGTTGTATCCTTTTTTTCAAAAAATGTAAAAAATTGTTAAATAAAGTACTATTTTCTCTTTAGATAAGTCTCAAACTTCATTTTAAATAAGAAATATGTGTCAGACTTGTTTATATTATCAGTTATAAATAACAAGATTTAACAAAGATATTAACTATAAATTAATTAAGGTAAGTGCTCCAGTAGTGGGCCATGTACCAGTAGTGGGCCACTTGAGTTTTTAAGTTGAAAAACAAGAAATTCCAACATTCCAATGAAATAAGAGATCTGCCTCTGGTAGGCTGAAACCCTTATCAACTAAATACCAAAGGCACAGCCTTTATTTCCTAGTTAGTTAGGAGCTAGAAAGTTTGTTGCTGAAGTTGGTCTCTGAGAGAAGCATTTTTAGCTTATTCTTAATGATTTCCTTAAGAGGTAACTCTTCATTCAAATATTTTTTAACATACATTGTATTTGTTTTTAAAATGAATTGTTATTGATATTATTTGATTAGATGATGAATGTATTATAAACTATCTTTAAATATAAATAATATTGATAATTTATGGATAGTGAAGGGTGGCCCACTTTTGGATCAATGTTTTACTAAATGCTCCAGTAGTGGGCCTAGGGAGGCCAGTACTGGAGCACATGCTTTCTCTCAAATGGACTGGTTTTGTGATGTTTAATAAGAAGGTTACATCTTGTAAAGTCTTTTTATTTAATTAGATTTGCTTTATTTTTTATCAGAACCAGTAGTGGGCCACATGGCCCACTTCTGATACACTAATGCCCACTAATGGAACATTCTGACCAATTACTTAAATAATAAATATTTTATAGTACTGTTGAGGAAAAGACTGATATTCAAGAATTAGTTGGGTTCTGTAACGAAGCAGACAATAATAACTATCGCATTGCTGGACCACTGAAAAATATTCCATCACCATTTAAAAGGGCTCTTTTCTGGCTGCAGAGGCAAGATGATAAAAGAAAAAAAAGATTTATTCAACATAAAATATCAAGATTTAATACCCATAATGCCCCAAACAGAACTTAAAATGAAAGATCGATAATTAGCATATACCTTTAATAAAAATTTGGCTGTTAGAGAAAAAATGTAAATCTCATGTGACTAGAATCTATAAATAAAAGATTTCACCTATATCAAGTCATTTTTATTGCATTTTTTATAGTGTATAATGTTAATGTATTGTTATTATTACTATATATAATGATTTTATTCTTTTTTCTTTGGTACAATCGACAAATCTGGGTGGCCCACTTTTGGTATGCCCACTACTGGTACATCAAAAGTTTGCTATGCCCACTTCTGGTGCATAGGAGTGATCTAAGTTTTTAATTTTTTTAAAATTATATTACACTTATTTTGATATTTCAGGTGATTATTATTTTAGATAAAAGTTTGAACAACCATAAAAAAATACAGATTAGCGAAACTTCTCACAAGTTTAGATGATAATTGAGGAAATACCCTTAAGTGGCCCACTACTGGAGCATTTACCTTAGTCAAAAATGAATTAAAACTCTTTGTAATATATAAAATGATGCATATACAGCTATTTCTAATATAATACAGAAACAAATAATAGAAATATAAATTAAAAGGTAAAAAAAGAAAGTATAAAAAAGATACAGAAGATTTAAACAAAATACGATAACAATACACCTTTTTGCGTGCTCAACGCAACAGCATCAAGTTAGTTGTTTATATTATGTATTATAGCAATTATCTTGTAATTGTAACGAAAACCTTTCAGAGCGGCCACCCCCTCTGAGCGGCCAATTTTGCTTGGAACGGAGGGGTGGCCGCTCAGAGAGGTTTCACTGTATTGACTTTTCATATTAAAACTTAGAATTCTGCCAGGCATTAGTTTTAAATATCTAATCTGCAGGCTTGTTGGGGGGGGGGGGAATGTGATTTATTTCATCTGAATTTAAAAATAGAAAAGGAGGACCCTCCAGTGTGCCCCCCCCAACTACAAAACAAAAGGCTATTAGATTTATTTTATAACAATGGTATGTTGATCATAAAACTTTTTTTTAATATTTAAGGTCCTGAGGATTGTCTGTAAATTGCAACATGCATGTTACAAAAATTATTCAAATGTTCTACATGACAGACTGTTGGACTTGCAGCTACTAAGTTTGGAATATAGTTACTTCTTGAATAACAGATGCTAACAATTTTAATTAGATTTTTAATTAAAAAAATTCATCAAAATTTTAATGTTTTTCTTCAGTAACTTCAGAGCATATTGCACAAAAACTATTTTTACACCACTTTAAAAAAAAAATAATCTTTTCAGTGATGCCAATTTTATTTCTATACAATTTTTCTGTAATTTTAATGAATTTTTAGAAATATTTTAAATTATATTTTTTACAACAATTTTCAGTGGCTTAGTTGCTTCATTTTTTACATCCACACTTGGAGACAGTAATAAATATATTTTTTGTGTTCATATTATGTTGTGTGCTATATAATTAAGAATATATTTTTTTTATCATACTAAAATGTTTCTGGCTCGAGGTTTTAATCAATTTTTCTTTACAAATCACTGTAAGGAATTGTCCTCCCCCATAAAATTGTTATGAATAATCTTTAGGATTAAACACCTAATTTTAGGTTACTTTTATGATATATATTGGTTTGAATAGGTACATTCATTTATTATTTTATTTCAAAAATGTGTATGAAATGTTCTCTTGGAGTCTGAATTTCTGTCATGGAGCTATTCAACTTTTATAGCTCTGATCCAAAGAAAACAAGTCTAGCTAGATTACTCGAGTATCTGACTAATATTTAATGTTTTAGCTACTGCAAATAAAATATTGTGTTTTAAATTTTTATGTACATTGCTATAAGAAAATTGTTCTGAAAAACCTTTCGTAGATACATATTCTCATTGATTTACTATAAAAGTGACTTAAACAAGTCCTTGTCTCCATATGGGTACATAGCCAGTCATCAAATCCATTAGAGATTTTACAGAAACCATTAATTCAGGTAAAATTTATTTTAACTGTGAAAAGTGTGTGTTTTGAAAGTTACATTTTTCATTTCTTTGCTATTATTTTTTGCACTATTTATTTTCTTGTATGTAATGAGATGATTACATTTTACTGTGTTATTATGTCTTTGCTTAACTATTTTATAGAAGTATTGGTTTTAAAAGATTCTTGTTTTAATAGAAATTAATTAGGTGTAAATATCTTCCTTCTAAAAATAAAAATTGGTTGCATGATCATTTTATAGGAATGGCGGTTTTTCCAAAAAAATCCCGGTTTTTGGTTAAAACGGTTTGTTTCACCTTCGGTTTAAACTGCTCAAAATAACCGTTTTTTTTTTTAAATTTATTTTTTATTTTAAAGCAACGTTTGTGGACAGAATTTTTAATTAATAATAATATACAATAAATAAATATTAATACCATAAGTAATTAATACAACTAGAGGTCGCCAATTCATTAAATTTAAGTTTGAATGTTATTGAGGTTCTTTTGTCAAAGAGTATACCTCTATAATCATTGCATATAATTTTTTTGAATTTTGTTCTATTACGTCAGCTGCAAGCATGTACAAATACGTCATTATGCATTAATTTTTGAATTATTTGAAAAATACGAACGATAGGAAAAATGAGGTGTAGCTTGGCTAAGTCATATTTAAAAAACAATAACTCGTTTTTTGACATTTTATTGGGTGTTTTTTATTGCTATACTGGCCAGATTTTGCCAAGGCTACACAGTTAATTTGCTTATCTTTTTTCAAATTATATACAATTTAAATAAAAAATTAATGAAATAAAGAATATGTGCTTCGTATTTTTTAATAAATTTTTTATTGAAATGAAAAAACCAGGCAGTTAAAAAAATAAATGTTGTCCGACTATTGACCACAGACTTTTATGTGTTTGTCATTCAGTATGAACGTAAACAATGAATGTTTTATTTAATTTAATTTAATGTATTAGTAATACATACTATATATAAATTCCTTAGAGACAATCTCTACTCTGTGCGACCGTTTGACCACAGACTAATATGTATTTGACATTGACAGATTTAAAACATCCTTTTTTGTATTTCACTCCAAAGAGGTTTTTAAAAATAAATAATCTAAATAAACTCCTTCTTGGAGTGGATTTCACAGCTGGGGGATTAAATCAATTACAGATCATTTATTCCACTAATCTTTTACAGTGTATAAACTGTTTATTTATGTTAAATTATGATGCTTATTAATGACTGTTTTATTTTATTTAATTTAATGTATTTGTAACACATATTATACATAAATTTTATCTTTCTGCACTTCTTCTCCATATGAGCTTTAACTATACCAAATTTCACACTCCTCCGTGCACGCAATGTGCTTAAAAAGGGGTACACAGTTTTTTCTCTTTTTAATTAATACAATACGTAATAATAATATATGAGTAATTATTGCAGTAAGTAAGTATTATAGACAAAAAATTTTATTAGCATTGTTTGCACAAGAAATTAATTCATCGGCCAATATTTGTCGTCTAATCTGCTCATAAAGACTTCTTCAGCAATGAGTTGGTCCGTGCGTCGACACCTCTCATCAGAACCAACATCATTCAATGCAGATACTAATCTTTCGGACACCACAGAACTTCCACCTTACGATAAATATTTTTGGCTACAAAAAACGGACGCCATTTGTAGACAAAATTTTTTATTAGTATAGTTTTTGCAGGAAATCAATCCATTGGCCAATATTTATCTGTTCATTAAGACTCTTTCAGTAATCTGCCAACCAACAGACGCCCCGAGGAAGTGGTTTGGTTGTCAGTGATCGGCCTAAGATGATGAAATTCAAAGCTTTATGACTTAATAAATTTTAGTCTAGTCGAACCTAAAATTGAGCCTATCTTCTGACCTGGTTTTTGGATTTAAAAAAAAAAAAGGTTTAAAACAAGGCAGAAAAAAACCGGTTAACCGAAGGAAAAAAAACTTTTCGGTTTACCCATCCCAACCGTTGTATTCAAATGTGTGTGTTTTTTTGTTGTTTGTGAATTTCTGTATGATTACAGAGTCTATGGAGAATAATTTTAAATTTTTATCTTTTTCCGGATTCTGATTGCAGCCATTTTTGTTTTGCAAAGCATGCTGATTTTTGCATTTGTATGGGTTTGTGTTAAATTATATTACTCTGAACTGGTGTACCCTTGGTCGATAAAGCAAAATCAAGTTTATTCAGAAAAAGACGGCCTTTATTATCTCCAGTACACATTTAATGAAAATTGTATCCCCAATCCATAGTGAAAATCAACCCAAAATTTTGACTTCAAAAATCACTTTTCAATTCTCAAATTCATATTGTCCCAAAAATGAATATTTTATTTGTAAGAATTTTTTTGGGGGCGCATAACTAAATGTACTGTAATTACAGAAAAAATTCAACACTGAGATTTCCTTCCTTTTTACAACTTACAGATTTTCAAAATTAGAAAATTTAAAAAAAAAAAAAAAAAAAGACATGTTTTATCTTTGTTGGGAGTAAGTGTAAAAATCTGAAATTTTTACATTTAAATTTTATTATGTATGATACTGCTGTAAAAATTTCACATTAGAGATTTATGTACTGGTCAAGTTAGAAGACCTTAAAAAGCACACAAAAAATGCATTTTTAACAAGAAACGATAGATAGTGCATTAATTTGACTGTATTATTCTCATCAATAATAAATTATAATATCTCAAATTGCCATTTACATTTAAAGTTACCTTTTTTACATGAGGTAGCTTGTTGATGCCTTAAATGTTTCATGAACTTGAATAGCCACAGTATAACTGAGGCCTTTTTTTCACTACTTTATAACATTTTTTACTGTGGATACAATTGTCAAAACGCTTTTATGGTTCAAACAAAAGTATTGATATATTATTTACAATTTAATTTTCATTCTTGGATCATGTTTGTGGTTTTATTTTGATTTGTATGCATTAAGAAGTATTGATATTTCATCACTTAATTTGGGAGTACTGTTATATGTCCTTCCAGTGGATGTTGTTAGGTTCTTAGCTTCCTTAAAACATTCTTCATGGGTGCCAAAGTCTGATTTTCAACCTTTTGTTAAAAGATGTCTTTGGTCCTGCAGGATTACGGTACATTTAGATAGCTATAATCCAAGACAACTCAAGAATGTTATACAGTGGAAGCCATGGATGGTATTCTTCCGCCAAGTGAAATAGTCCTGCAATTATTCTAATGTATTTTGAAAGTAATTGACATATTTCAAAAGAATTTTGCTTTAAATAACAAAAACCGATTTTCTCTGCAATAAAAATCTATTTTCAAAACGTATGTTATTTAATTTCTTAAATCTTTTTTTCCCCCCGCCTTCTCGGAAATGACCAGGACCAAGATGACCTTGGGAGCATTCGGGGGGGGGGGGGAAGCTTTTTTTCTCTGTCTCTTTGGAGCTCACATTTGGCGAATAATCCCTCTTGGTGTTGGCTGCATGTAACACAGCATATTATTTTCTGCATTTTATATGTTTGGCTCAATCTGTTTACCTATAAAAACTAAATGTTAAACTCTAGATTTAACGGATTCATTTGTGCGCAAGTTTATCCAACAAATATTTGCATACAATGAAAAATATTATAAGAGTGCTAAGAAAAATATTTAAAATAAAATATGAAGCTTTCGGTTATGCTGTATAATATAAAACATTCAATGTGCATACCTTAACTTCTCAAAACTCTGTATTAGAAGAGTGAAAAAAAAGCTTTACTGAATATATAATTTAAAATTTGAGTTGTAATTCGATTATTATTCGAGCATTATTCATTGTAAATATTTTAGGTTTTTTTTATTAAATTTCCTTTTAATTATTAAAAAATTTATGCTTCCTTTATTTCAAGATAGCAACATGAAAGCATGGTTGGTGTAATCAATTCTTTTTTTTTTTACCTAAAATCTTCTGCTGTATACAATTTTAAATATAGTGTCAAGTGTCTACTATTGATATTTCTCAGACTTCCTTTAATTAATAATGCACAAATTGTGTACTTTTAAAACGATGTAGTAGTAAAAAAAAAATCGATCTAAGCAACTTTCTCTTTTTTCTTTGAGAACGAAATGTTGGTGCGCAAGAAGCAAAGAAAATCTACTTCTGGTTGTTGGCGAATTCTAATAGAAAGTAACCCCAAAACGCGTAGAAACACCAACTACGTCATTCATCGGTGCAGCGCCGGAAGCATAGAGTAATCTCTGTTAGCTTCTTGGCATGTCTTTGAGTATACATATTCCCAAAAAATTCTTACAGAGAATATTCATTTTTGGGATGATATATATCCCTTCGAGAATTGAAAAATTGTCATTTTTGAAGTCAAAATTTTGGATTGATTTTGTTGTTAGGATAAGATGCATCATTAAAGGTATACTTGAAGACAATATAGGTTGCTTCTTCCTGAGTAAACTGGTTTTTGCTTCATCTGTTCACCATTTCTGAATAATATAATTTAACACAAAACCCTACCAATGCAAAAATCAGCATGTTTTGTAAAACAAAAATGGCTGCCATCAGAATTCAGAAAAAGATAAAAAATTAAAATTCTTCTTAAACTCTGTAATCATATATGAATCCACACACACTCACAAAAATGATTATAAAATGGTCATTCAACCATTTTTTTTTCTGGATCATTTGAAATGGAAGAATCCTCGAGTATTTTATAGCTTATGTCACTTCAGAATTCCATTTCTCTACAAATTGCTTTATATGTGTTACTAGTGTATAATGAAAGAAATGGTCCTTGTTTAACTTGTTAAATTACTTTGCTTATACCTTTATTTGAAGAGCTTATTTTAATCTGCTTATCAGTAATTGATAGTTTCTTTAATCATTTAGAAATCAACATTAATTTCCACATCTATTTGTTTTCACAGAATGGTCCTAGAAGGGTCAATGTTGTGGAGCCACAACCTGTCAACACAACCCAGACATCACTGGTTTCAAATTGGGATAACCTGAAAAAGCCAAATGAGTCTCTTAATGAAGGTGTGTAAAACTGAATTCAACCATGGCACATTTTTGTTTATTACTTGGAAAGAAACATTAAAGGATATAAGTTCAAAGTGTTTGAATTAGATTTAAAAACCAAATAGAATGATAATCAAAACTAATATGATTGTTTTTTGAAACAAAATTAAATTTTGACATTTCCTTGTTAACTTTTCCTAAAAGTAATACCTAGAAGTACTGTTTTAAAAGTGTTAGTTAATTGATTTAAAATATCACAGTATATCTGATAAGATTCTTTTTTTTGCTATATGTTCTGTGATAAAAATTCAAGAAAGAAGAAATATGCGTATACAGCTTCACTATAAGGGTAATAAAAGTTCTAAAATTTTCACTTAATTTAATCAATTTCTGAATCTATAATTTCCTGTATGTATTTAATGTAATAATAATTCCTTAATTTAATTTCAGAATATTTAAAATTGTGAAGTACTTGAAATTTATTAGTGTTTTCTGAGATTATAAGCATAAAATTGCCCTATAATTGTTATGAAATCCTGTAGAAAAGTAGATGTTATACCATTACATTTTTCAACTAAAACGAGTGGTTTACCTTATTTTGATGAAGATTCATTGATATATTATGCTCGTTAGTACGATGTGGCAGTTGTAGTTTTATAGTTTTTGTATTCAGTGTTTTCATGTCTTAAAATCATATTCTGAATTTTTTTATACTTTATTTAATTCTGTTTGTTTCATTCTTTTTTATGAAGAGTTACAGTAAAATATAAAAAAAAAGAAAAGAATTCAGTGTATTTCCTGAAAGTATCTTATGAATTATTTGACTTAATTCCTTTTTTAATCAGTAATAAGAGTTCTCTTTTAAGTTGTATAAGCTTGCAATGGGTTGTGTCTCCCACACCAGATGGCGCTGACCTTGTTTACTGTTGTTGTTGTTTTTCCCTTCGTACTTGTACATATGTAAATAAATTAGTTTCTCTTCTGCCTACTAAGTATGTGGTAGTGTGTTTTCTTCCCTCCTCTTATTTAGAATGTAGCATAACTTCCCTTGTACCAGGGTTGGACCTTTTAGATTAGATAATGTTGTTTTTCAGTCGCAACATGTTACTGTTGTCTTTTGCTCTCCTATATCCACCATCATTCATTTTTGGTGCCGAAACCCGGGAAGTTATGATTTGTATGTAGGAGAATTTGATTATCTTTGATTGCACTACCCATCGCACCATTCCCTCCAGAAGTTTCGTTTCACTGAGGTAAGTCCGTAAAGATCTGATTTGTTGCATAATATTGTATTCAGTCAAATGTTGTGTGCCTTTTTCTGTGGTAATTGAAAGGAATACTTAAATATAAAAGCAAAATGGACATCGAAAAATCATTACGAAAGCGAAACACAATTCGTACGTTAGTGACGAATATAGTTCGGGAAGCGGAAGAGTTGCTCAATAATTCTGAGTTAGATAATAGCTCTCCTTGAAGAATTGCTAGTGAAGTTAAAACAAAAGGAATGTCAATTAAAGGAGATAAATGACCAGGTTGAAAAACTAATTGATGTATCTTCTATCGAAACTGAGATTCTTGATAGTGAGGAATTTAACGATAAAATATCTAAATGTATAAGGAAAGTAAATAGAAAGTTGAAACCTAATATAGTGAAAAACCCCGAAAGTCAAAGGGAAATTGAATCTAAGGATAGAGGATTTAATGTGAAATTACCTAAGTTAACAATTGAAAAATTCATGGGTAACCCGCAGGAATGGACAGAGTTTTGGAACAGCTTTGAAACTACTATTCATGAGAACAATGTGCTGTCCAAGGTTGAGAAGTTTTCTTACTTAAAAATGTATTTAAGTGGTAAAGCTCTTAATGTTGTGTCTGGGTTTGAATTAAGCAGCGAAAACTATGATAATTGTATTAAAATATTAAAAGATAGATTTGGGAGAAAGGACGTGATTGGAAGTTCTTACATGAATAAAATAATCAATATTGAACCCGTAAAAAATTCTTCTAATTTAAATGCCCTGCGACGTTTGTATGACGATTTAATTACTTCAGTACGTAATCTTGATGCCATGTCAGTTACTTCAGGTTCTTATTCTTGCTTGTTAATTCCGATGGTCCTAAAGAAAATTCTGTATAACATGGTGCTAGAATTTAATAGAAAAAAGGGTTCCAAAAGTGAGGTTGAAGTTTCAGAGTTGCTAGACTATATTAAATCGGAAGTAGAATGTAGGGAATCTTCAAATTTAATTATTAATTGAAACCTATCAGAACTCGTATCTTCTCCCAGGAAATCATTTGAGAGTAAAAAATATGTTCACACGAAATGTCCGGTAGCTGCGACTTTGGCGACAAAGTTAAAGTTTGTTATTGTTGTTTTTGCAAGAATGATGCCCATGATTCTGATAATTGCAATGAGTTCAGTAATGAGCAAAAGAGAAATAAATTGCGGGATGACAGGCATTGCTACTGCTGTCTTAAAAAATTTCACACATCCTCCACTTGTAGATAAAAAATCGCGCCCTGTTCAGTATGTAAAAACAACTCTCATAACAAAATATTTTGTAAGTCCGTAAATGAGAAAGTTGGAAGTGTCGGAGGAAGGAAATTTAGCAACTGCTAAGTCAGTCAATTCTCTAAATTCTAGCAATGTCCTTCTCCAAACTTGTACGGTCTCGGTACTAGGGGAAAGTTCAACTGAATTGACCAGATTGTTAACTGATTCGGCTGCAGAGCGAAATTTTATAAGATCGGACTTGGTAAAAAAACTAAAACTTAAGTCAATTAGAAAAGAGACTCTGTACATTTATTCCTTTGGAATGAAAATCCCACAAAGAATAATCTATGATGTGGTGGACGTAAGGATACAGAGTCTTGAAAATCCGAGAAATTCTCTTCAATTCGAAGCCTTGCTAACTGACACCATTACAGGAAGTCAGATAAATTTCGCTGATAAAGTGACGCACTCTTCATTAGAGAAAAGAGGTATCCGGCTTGCAGACCGGGAGAGCGTCCGAGATGTACAAATCTTGGCAGGAGGGGAAATCTTTTGGGTTCTGCAACCACAGAGAATAGAAAAGATAAATAAACACCTATTTTTGACACAAACACTATTCGGTTACACTGTTCAGGGGGTAACAAGATCCCCCAGAGAAGGAGAATCACACTCGGTCTTAAGGGTCGCGGCTATGCCCGAGGTCAGGGATCAGTTGCCCGAGGAATGCAGCTGTGGTTTGGAGGAGAGACTAAATCCTTTTCCCAACTTGAGTCGTTAGGAATTTATGACTCTGGGGTTTCCGACAATCGCGAAGAGACTGAGTTAATGATGCAGCGTTTTGAGGGGGGTTTGGAATTGCTTAAAGGGCGTTACTTCGCAGATCTGTTGTGGAAGTCGGAATTTGATACGCGGCTACTGGGTAGCAGCTTTACTGTAGCCCTAAAGAGGTTAGAGTCCTTGATACCAAAATTAGAAAAGAATAAATGGCTTCACCAGTGTTATGATTCTGTGCTAAATGAACAATTAGCTTTAGGAATAATTGAACCCTGTAGTTTAAATGACCAAAATCAAAATTCCTATTATATGCCGCATAGACCTGTAGTTAAAGAGGGTAGTGAAACAACGAAAGTAAGAATTGTTTTTGACGCTTCTTCTAAGCAGGGAAATTTCTATTTGTTAAATGATTGTTTAATGCCGGGACCAAATCTTAATCCGAGCATTCTTGATTTATTGATAAATTTCAGAAAACATAAAATTGCTTTCTCAGCAGACATCGAGAAAGTGTTCTTACAAATTGGTATAAAGGAAAATGAACGAGACTTTCTTAGATTTTTGTACTTTGACAAAAATAATGATAATGAGCTTAAGTGTTTTAGAATGACTCGCGTACCATTTGGTGTAACTTGTAGTCCTTTCATTTTAGCCTCAACTATTAAACATCACATTAAAAAATTTAAAGGAAACTCTGAAGTTTATGAAATGCTTGACAGTTCTGTTTATGTTGACGATTTGTTTTATGGTGGGGATTCTCTGGAAAAGGCACATCAACTTTCAACTGATGCAGTTAATGTTTTCCGCGAAGCAGGAATGAATCTAAGAAAATTTCAGACAAACTCAACAGAATTTTTAAAAAATCTGGATAGAAAATAATGTTACGTCTGAAACTGAGAATGATAATAGGAAAATTCTTGGCTTGATCTGGAATGTAAATAGCGATACTTTAAAATTAGAAATTGATAGCCTTTTAGAAATGATTCCAAATTTAAAATGTACTAAGCGACATATTCTTAAAACTGTTGCAAAAATATTTGATCCGGTTGGATTTATTTCTCCATTTGTCATCAGAGTAAAATGTCTGTTACAACAATTGTGGGAGCTAGGTTTGGATTTTGATGATGCGGTTCTTCAAAGAGTTAGGCAAAACTGGTTGGAATGGTGCGCAGAAGTAGAAACTTTAAAATCATTCTCTCTTAAGAGAACATTATTCTCGAATTATGATGTGGATGAAATGGAAATCCACGTGTTTGCGGACTCAAGCACCAAAGCCTATGGTGCCGTGGCCTACATTAGGCACAAAAGGACCTTCGAAGTTCAATTTGTGCTCTCTAAGACTAGAGTAGCTCCAGTTAAGAAGTTGACTCTGCCTTGTTTAGAGCTTCTGGGGGCACTTATCGCGGCTCGCTTAGCGAGCTATCTGAAGAGCCTTCTGCGCATTTCTGCATGTGACATATATTGCTGGACAGATTCCAGTATAGCCCTAAACTGGATAAAGGGCAGCGCCATTCGATGGAAGCAGTTCGTGGCCAACCGGGTGAGAGAAATACATACTCTCACCAATCCTGGAAAGTGGAAATTTTGTGAGGGCCGCGAGAACCCAGCTGACCTTCTCTCTCGCGGTTGTTCCGCGCAGAAGCTCCTAATTTCTGAAATCTGGTGGAGTGGAGCTCGTTGGTTAAGCCAACCAAAATATCTGTGGCCTGCTACTGTGGAAAGGAAAATTCCTGAAGAAATTACTGAGCTAAAAGGAGTTAAAACTGTCGTCCAAAATATTACCGTGCAAAAACCTGAACATCCGTTTCACTGCCTTCTTAATAAATGTTCCTCTTGGAGCAAAGTTGTTCGTGTTGCTGCGTGGTGTCTCCAATTTATCAAAAACCTCCAAAAAACGATTGATAAAACTAAGACTTTTCTTCTCACAAGTGAATTTGAAGAAACTCAGAACATTATTTTGAAATATGTCCAAGAGGAGGCATTTCATGAGGAAATACAGCGTCTGAAAGTTAATAAACCGATCAAAACTCATAGTAAACTTCTAGCATTGTGCCCCTACTTAGACGAAAATGAAATTTTGAGAGTAGGTGGCCGATTACGGCATGCTAAATTGCACGAGAATACCAAATATCCTGTCATCTTACCAAAGGATCATGTGGTGACGGATTTGATAATCCGGCATTACCACCTCAAATATTTACATGCCGGTAACCAACTTGTTCATTCTGCGATAAGACAATGATACTGGATTCTGTGCGCACGAGTGGCGATCAAGCGAATCATTTGGAAGTGCGTGTGGTGTGCCCGTCTTCGGAGCGCTCTCTCTCAGCAGTTGATGGGAGATCTTCCGCCGTCTCGTGAAAATCCCAGCAGAGCTTTTTCCAAAGTTGGAGTGGATTTGAGTGGTCCTTTCCAAGTGAAACCCCGAAAAGGTCGTGGGATTAGACCCATGAAGACATATGCCTGCATATTTGTGTGCTTCACTGTTAAGGCAGTGCACCTTGAAATGTTAGGAGACTTGTCTTCTGACTGCTTTATAGCCGCTTTGAAATGCTTTGCGGCGAGACGAGGCAAGCCTGACGAAATATTCAGTGACTGTGGAACTAATTTTATCGGCGCAAGTAAAGAACTAAAGGCGGTATGTTCTACAGAAAGTGTTGCCAACTTCTTGTACACGAATGAAATCGTTTGGCATTTCAATCCTCCATCGGCTCCTCACTTTGGTGGGCTGTGGGAGGCAGCCGTAAAATCGATGAAATTCCATTTAAGGAGAGCTATTGGTGCTCAAATTCTCATTTACGAGGAATTTTCGACGTTCCTTGTTCAAATTGAGGCGTGTTTGAACTCTCGTCCATTGGTCCCTGTATCATCTGATCCTGATGATCTCAGTGTCATCACGCCGGCTAATTTTTTAATTGGCTCAACACTAGATCCAATCCCTGAAAGGGATGTGACAAATTTTACAATTCCCCTTGCTGATCGTTGGAAATTAGTCCAACAAATCTCTCAGTCTTTCTGGAAACGTAGGTCTTCTGAATACATTACTCAGTTCCAAAGAAGATCGAAATGGCAACGTCCTCACTATAACTTACGTGTGAACGACATAGTGTTAATAAAAGATGATAACTTGCCACCTCTCAAATGGAGAATGGGACGTGTAGTAGAAACTTTTCCTGGTTCCGCCAATCAAGTAAGGGTTGTGAAATTAAAAACTCAACTAGGAGTCATGAAAAGACCCATCCATAAACTATGTGTTTTGCCAGTTGAGTCATAAACTGTCTGAAATAAGACTGTATTTAAGTGATTTCTCAAAAACTTTGAGTTGTATTGAATGATTTCTTTATTTTTCTGTTAAGGTATATTTCATTTCAATGTTTGATTTTTATTTGAACGCACCATGATATATTCATATGTATTTAACCTTTTCTTTAGCATTACTCACTCTGGAGATAATCACTTGAAATATTACCAATAATGGTTTGCATGATTATTGGAATATTTGGCAATATTGAAATTACTTAACTTAGAATAAGAATTGAGAGAAACGTATTTAATTTTAGAGTAATAATTCTAATTAATTTGTGTGCTATTATGCTTTATTTGAATATTTGTGTTTTCTTAATTTGATTGGTGTTTGTTTATATTGTGTATTTTTGTCACCGTGAATGCTTATCAACGAATTAGTAATTTCATTTGTGTTTGATATACCTGTATTTTCATGTCCTTTCACGACCCATCGAGGTATGTATAAGCTTGCAATGGGTTGTGTCTCCCACACCAGATGGCGCTGACCTTGTTTACTGTTGTTGTTGTTTTTCCCTTCTTACTTGTACATATGTAAATAAATTAATTTCTCTTCTGCCTACTAAGGATGTGGTAGTGTGTTTTCTTCCCTCCTCTTATTTAGAATGTAGCATAACTTCCCTTGTATCAGGGTCGGACCTTTTAGATTAGATAATGTTGTTTTTCAGTCTCAACATGTTACTGTTGTCTTTTGCTCTCCTATATCCACTATCATTCATAAGTGATTAATTTTTATTATGAAATTTTTCATTCCAGTCAGTAAAATTTAATTCTTCACTCACATTTAAAAAAAAAAAAAAACGTGAGTTTAAACATGTCTCTCTTATGCTGCACAATAATTGTTTTTTCCAATTATCATTAAAAAGCTGTCAGATAAGTCAGTCATTTATGTTTATTAGAACATTTAGAAATATTTTATTGGCATAGTAAAATCTTTCTATTTACATTTGCTAACACAAATAGTGAGGGTAATAATAACTAATTTTTGGCATTTTTCTCACTTTCTGTTGTAGATGCTTTATTTAAATAATAATAATAAAAATGGGCATAAAAGCATGTTACTTTGATACATCTGTAAGTTTTTTATAGAGTTTTTCTCCTCACAGAGCCAGCTCAACTTAAAGATGAAAAGGAAGTGAAACCTAGAACCAGGTAAATTGATTCCTAAGCTGAAGAATTGCATAAAAAGAGTTTTTCTGATAACATTTTATACCAGGTAAATTGGAAGAGTAAGTCAAGAGTTTTCACATAGGAGATAAGAAAAGCTGACATTTTCAATGCAGAAAATCAAGATATACTCAGAATTTTTAAGCTAATGCTGTAAAATACTCATGATGAATGTTCTTAATGCCATTTAATTTTTCGAAAGTTTTATGCTTGGTTTAGAGCAGGAAAGATTACACTGTTAATTGAAATGTGATGGACAAACTTTACCAAGGGCTGGATCAAACACTGAAGGAAATTAACAATCTTAATTCAGAAATCTGATATTTTGAAAGAATTCTTCATTGACAGGAAATAAAAACTCAAAATTATCGAATAAATTGTTTTATTCAATGAAATTTGTTGCATAGGCTTGTTAATGAAATATTATCTTCATTAATGAGTGTTTGTGTAATGATAGAAATTACTTTGTTCTGCTGAACATAAGAGTGTAAAAAGGAAAACAAATGACAGCTTCTTCCTGCAAAGAAATTATATTGAACAGAACATTATATTTGAAACTATTGTATAGGGATAGTAATTATTGAAAAAAAAGGCTGATTAAAATGTAAAAAAGTACAGCTGTTAAATCTTTATACAAAAGGAGTGTAAGTGCAGAATTTGAACTCCAAGATATACCTTGAAATAAAATTCAAACAAAAGATTAGCTGCAGTTCAGCCTAAAAATGATTTTAAGCTTCATTGTCTTTCAGTAGAGTAAAATATCTGAAAATTTACTGAGTTTCAAGTTGAGGTAGTTGAAATTCAGCTGTTTTAAGTATTAGGTTTTGTTGTTAACTTTATTCTCTTGTATTCTTCCTCTTGTATATATATTATTATTTATTTATAATTAATAAATTGATGATTAAAAGTTTTCAGTGAAATGTTTAGTTGTGTATATATATATATTACTTTAAACTTCCCAATTAGCATCTAGTTTTTAGTTTTACTGAAAAAGTATTTTAATGTGATAAGATTCACAGGGTAGAATTTCCATTTGGGAAGGGGTTTGTGTGGAAGATGAAGTAGGCTAATTAAAATGAAAAATCAATGGGAAATTCTTTTAGAGCTAAATGAATAAAAGGAAATTTTGAACCATCATTAACTTTTATGCTTTAGAAATAAAAAGGACCAGAAATAATATGAACATATTACTTCTAGTTTGAATGAGAATTCGTTTTATTGCAGTGTATTTGTTGATTAGGATACATTAAAGGGTTCACCTTCAAAGTTCAGAAAATATTAAAATACAGTGCAAACAAGTATTAGAAGTTGGTTCGGATTGATAATGATTATGCATTTTGATTTTCTTTTATTGTCTTACTGAGAGACAGTTATTGATGTTAGTTTTTTATTTGATTCTAATTTAATTTAGCACTTTGCTTTTCAAATACAATACATACTGCTATTCTTAAAAAGTGCAACTCCAAGAAATTAAATCATTTGACATGTGGCTTCTATGAAAAATGTGAATGATTAAGATTCCAACAGTATCCTCAAATACAATGTACTTATAATCAGTTACTTTTAGAGTTTATTACGAAAATAATTAATATTATATATATTAAGGCAAACAGTACGGTACTATTGTTAGCATATAAATATGCCTTTCTCAAAAAAAGATGATGTATTAGACAGGAATTGTATCTTGATTTTATTACTCAAAACTTGTGAAATTCTTTAGGTAGAGACTACCAGTTTGTTATATTGACCAGTGGTTTTTATTATACCTGTTACTACTTACTAAATGGAAAGAAATTTACGTGGCATTGATGAATTATGTGCATTTTTTGTAATATTAATACAATAATGGATGATAGTTACACAGTTGGCAATATATGCTGAAAGTTACCACAGTGAAAGTTAAAGGCTCACTATCCATTTGTATAACTTGACTCTGTGCAATCATGGATGTAAGATATAATGGTTGCTCCAGATTCCAAAGATCCATTATCTCCATGCTAGTACTGTGCTGAATAAATAATTGTTTTGGGAAGCATAAATTCATTCTTCTTGCCTTGCAGCCTCCACCCCTGCTTATTCCTCATATGCTAATGAAAACAGTTTCTGGAAAGTTGTACTATAGAGTCTTTTAGTGTGCAGACTTCATTAATTTTCAGCTGTACTTTAGCCAGGTCTTACACTTTCAAATTCTGTTGCTCATAAAGTGCCCATTATAGGGCTCTTCCTGCCAAGATGCTGATTCCAATGGTGTTTGCTCTGTTAGAGGTCTTTTCAGAGACCATAAAAGATTGATTTTTCATTGTCTTCCCATGTCTTAATTTAGCTCCAAAGTTTGTGCACTAGATATAAATTTCAGTCTTGTGTCATAATGTGTAACTGATTGGCATGTTGCATATATATGGAATGACTTTCTACAGACTGACCTGCAGATTTTCTTTAGGACATTGCAATGCTGTGGATGATCATTTGTATCTGCTAAAACTTGGTATAGAGATTTTAGTACATTATTTTTCACTTGTAGAATTTGTAATTTCAGTCCTTTATACTTTGCATCATATATATTTTTCTTAACAAACTGATTTATTGTAATCTGTGTTTTTGTCAGTGTTGCAGTTTCTGCAAGCAGCAATGTGTTCAATTTCATGTACTGTGCTTAGTACCAAAATGGTTGATACAAGATGTACTAAAGAAGAAACATTAACATCTTTGGTACCAATGAAGGAAATTCTTTTTAAATATTTAGAATGGCTTTTTATAAATCAGGTCAGAAAGACTTTCAATTTACAATTAATTTAGCTGTACCACCTCCTCCATTTCCACCTGGATCTAAAAAACACATATGGACCTAATAAAACCTAAGAACCAGAAGAGTACTAGAGCAAGAACATTTTGCATCCATTTTATTGTCTTAAATCTCAACTATTCAAATGTCAAAATTTTTTGCTGCATGATATCCTGGACTGATAAAGAATGTATTAAACATTTGAGGTGTTGGTAAAGAATTCCTTATGTATAACTAGCTGTTATGCCTGGCGTTTCTCGGGATTCAAATACTTTCATGTCTAATATTTTTTATGTTAAAAACTACTTTTGTATAGAAAATTACAATACCCAAAATTCTTCTATCGTCTGAAATGTTTTTTAATTAAAATGAGAATATCAAAAACCGCCGATAGCTCATTTTGTTTATAAATCTTGCAGTATAAGAAAAATTTTAACGAATGTTTTAGGAATTACATAGTAAATTTTTCATTGAGAAAAAGCTTTAACATAAATATGAATAAAAAAAAAACAATAGAATTCGACTTCATATAAAATTCTTCTAGCAACAGTTCTTATGTATTCTTGTTCTTCACCAATAAAATAAAACATTATAAATTGTAAATTTTATGCACAATTTAATTTTTGAAAAATTATTAAAATGAGGGCAACAAATTGAACGGAAATGAAAGTTGCGTCATGAAAAACTAATTTTTTAAACTTTTATTATCTGTAAAAATAGTTTTTGTGACATAATGCATATTTTCGAAAAATATCACGAAAAATGCCAAAATCTTGTTTAATTTCCAATTAACTGAAATTTGACTAAGATTTGGGGCTTTTAAAAGTTGTCGGTTGACTCTCTTCTTATATAAAACATATTTATAAAAGTAAGCAAAAGTTTCAGAAATAAAGGTAAATTAGTTCAAAGTCTAACCGTTGCCTAGCACCTGAGCAGCCGTAAATTTGCATTATTTCAAAATCGTCTGCACGTAATTAACAATTATTAAACTTTAAAAAATGAAGGAAAAATGTCACAGATATAAAATTGGTATTATTGAAAAGGTGAAATTTTGAACTTTAAGATGGTATAAAAATATTTTTTGTCGCACAATTTGCTCCAAAATTACGACGGAAAAACGGTTTCGGTTAATTTCTAATTAACTGACTGTTTAATTAACTTTTGGACTTTGAAAAGTTCATAAGTGTCTTCCCCTTGTCTTAAATAATAAGTGTGCAAAATTAGGTTGAAAACAGTCCATTGGTTTAGGAGATGTAGAACATACTCACATACATACATACATAGCCACAATGACTTTTATTTATATTAAGATTTGTATTTTGCTGCAGACTATTATAGTGATTATTTTTAAAAATATGTAGTACCAGGTTTCTTTATAAAAATGAGTGGGGAAAGAGAGAACTAATAATATAAAATGCTGCTCAGATGTCTGTGAAAGTAAAATATACTTATTGTGCAATATAAATATGGAAAATGTTGTGCAGAACAATCACATGCTTGGAGGGGGGGGGGAGATTAAACAAGAAAATATATTTTGCTTACAACCATATAGTTATGTTTTTCGATTATTAATAATGAAGAGTTATTTTTCTATTTACAAAGTTTGCTTATTATAATATTATTGTTTATTACTTTTCTTTCAATCCAAGTAAAAGATTTTTTTATTAATTTGTTCTCAGTTATTTGCATTTCAAAGGAAAATGTTGAAAGGCACTTTTCTGACAAAGTAGTTATTCATAAAATCACAGTGAAAATATTGTTAAATCATGAGATTTTATTTTCAGACAGAGTAAATGCTGCCTTTCACCTATTCCCATCAGTGTGGATGGTGATCAGAGTGAAGATTACTTTGATGACTGTATCACTCAAGACGAATTTGCCAAATGTCTCAATCTCATATCTAAAGAGAAGCTCCAAACAGAATCCAAAGACAGTCTTCTGGCTGAGTATCCTTTGCGACTTCTGTCCAGGAGCAAAGCTTATCGTACTCTTGAAGATTCTCCTTCGGAGGATTTGCGGGACTTGAAACTTCCAGATGATATGCCTCTCACATCTTGTTTAGGCATGAAGATCTTGCATCTGAATGAGGATCGTAATTTCGTAGCACAAGCAAAGATGATGATGTCTTTGAAGCGATACGATGACTACTGTCGCATCCCATTCAATACCAACAAACCAAGCACTTGCAACTTTCCAAAACTGCGTTGCAGAGAAAAGAAAACTTATCCTATCACATCACTACTTAAGAGCTCCAAGCATGAAGCCAATCATTTTTATACTTATGGACGGCGGCAACGATTAGATCGAATTATTACACTCAAAACAGGTAACTTTGATCATCATTATTTAATATTGACTGCAGAGCCTCATAATATGGCACTCTGTTTTAACTGACATCATTTCTGGTGCAATTAAATATTTTAAATCGGGAAAAATGTACTCTGTAGTTTTGCTATTGTTAGGTGGGCGTTTGTTTTGCTATTTGTAGGGCAGGAAAGTCGGGTGGACATTCAGTTAATTCTGCTGGAAACTTTAAGACAATTAGATTAAGAGGCCATTACTAATCTTTCATTAATTTTTTCAGCTTCATTTTTTTTTTAACCAGGTAGTATTTTTGTATCTTTTTATTTGACTTTTATGAAAGCTACTGAAGGGGAAAAGAGTTATTTCAGTGGATGAGCTGTAAGAACATCTAAGTGAGGTCAGTGATTTTAAAATGCCTCATGAAGATAACCTTAATACTGTTGATGCAGCTTCGAAATACACTGAACAGCAAGTGAAAGCCTCAAGTATGGACATCGATGCTGTTGGTGAAATGACTTGATACAGCAGTGAAAAACCTAAATCTGCGTGGAAAGTACGCTTAACATATCATAAAACTTCTCTAAATGGCCAATTTTTTTTTGGTATGGAATTTTCAGACCATAGACCACTTAATTTTGCAAGAAGATTCTTAAAAAGTTCTTAGTTTTCTCAAGAGATGGAATAAAAAAAAAAAAAAAAAAAATCTTTATTCAAATAACCTCTAGGAATATGGCCCTTCAAACCCTTCCGAGTTCTTGAAATAGAACAGGGTGTCATGAAAAGTGTTAAAATTTGAAAAATATTTTTAAGCACCTTAAAAGTGCTTAATTTTGAAAAACATTTTTAAGCACCTTAAAAGTGCTTAATTTTGAAAGAAGGTTCTTAAAAAGTTCTTAGTTTTCTCAAGAGATGCAAAAAAATAAAAAATCTTTATTCAAAATCTCGGACATTGAATATGATAAATCGAAAACATAGCCATAAAGCTTTGTTTACCATATACACTATATGCCCAAAAGTATCCGGACACTTGCAGATTTTCACATTTTTTAGAATTTCTCAGGAATGGTTTAACCGATTGCCTTTAAACTTCGGACATGTAAAGTATAGATAATAACTCACATTTACATTGAAGATTCGATCCTGAGGGCAATTAGGGGACCGTCTACAAACTGATGAAGACAAACGTATTTGGCCCACCCTGCTTCACAGAATACTCATAACAAGATGAAACTTTCAGAAATGGTAATGTTTAATGTGCATAATATTTACAGGAATTTTTGTAAACTCAGCGCAAATATTTGGGAAGACATAAAGGTTTTCTTAAAAAATCTCAAATTTTCCCACCTGTTTTTTGCTTATAACATGCAGAGTTTTCTGTTATATTATACGAAACTTACAGAAAAGATGACAATATGTTAGAGAAGCTTTGGAAAAGAATTATTGAATATTACAGGAATTATGAGCAATTTTAGTAAATAGTGTTTTACTGCGCATGCGCGAAACATAGTGTAATTTTTCTTCACAACTTTAAAGCCAGATATATAGGGCAACTTATATAAAAAAAATTCAGTTCAATATCATTAGTATTCAGAAAGATATCGGCATTACAACGAGCAGAATTTTAGCTCCTGTCGAAGAGAAGCTAAAAGATGAGGGGTTGTACACAAATTGATATTTTTTAAACTTATATCTTTAAATAGTTATTTTGAATTGTATAGCAGTTAGAATTTGCTGAATACCCATGAACGCTTATCAATTACGTGCATAACTTAAATTCCACCTAATTAGGCACTATAAATAACAAACATTTTATTACTTTAATTATATTATTTACATGATTATTAACAAGCTGCATATTACAATTTTACAGCCAAACGATATTTTTAAATATATATATTTTATGGCGAAACAAATTTTTATCTAATTAATTTTTCTTAAAATATTTTAATAATTCTTCATATATATTTTTTTATTCGTTACGAATATTAGATGTGTTCATGGGTATTCAGCAAATTCTAACCAATATACAATTCAATATAACTATTGAAAGATATAAGTTTAAAAAATATCAATTTGTGTACAACCCCTCATCTTTTAGCTTCTCTTCGACAGGAGCTAAAATTCTGCTCGTTGTAATGCCGATATCTTTCTGAATACTAATGATATTGAACTGAATTTTTTTATATAAGTTGCCCTATATATCTGGCTTTAAAGTTGTGAAAGGAAAATTACACTATGTTTCACGCATGCGCAATAAAACACTATTTACTAAAATTGCTCATAATTCCTGTAATATTCAACAATTCTTTTCCAAAGTTTGACACAAATGCTTCTCTAACATATTGTCATCTTTTCTGTAAGTTTCGTATAATATAACAGAAAACTCTGCATGTTATAAGCAAAAAACAGGTGGGAAAATTTGAGATTTTTTAAGAAAACCTTTATGTCTTCCCAAATATTTGCGCTGAGTTTACAAAAATTCCTGTAAATATTATGCACATTAAACATTACCATTTCTGAAAGTTTCATCTTGTTAGTCGTATTCTGTGAAGTGGGGTGGGCCAAAAATGTTTTTATCTTCATCAGTTTGCAGACGGCCCCCTAATTGCCCACAGGACCGAATCTTCAATGTAAAATGTGAATTATTGTCTATTCTTTACATGTCCGAAGTTTAAAGGCAATCGGTTAAACCATTCCGGAGAAATTCTAAAAAATGTGAAAATCTGCAAGTGTCCGGATACTTTTGGGCATATAGTGTATATCAAGAAAAGAATACTGGATGTATCAAGATTGTAAACTGACGAAAGGGAAGAATTCGGGGAAGGAATCCAGGTTGAGATAAATACAGGAGTGTCAACACATGTTAAGGTAAGGCTTATAGTCCAGTCAACAAATGCCCAAAATGAGGGTGGAAAAAACATAAATTATATAGTTTTGAAAATTGGCATATATTTTCATTCGGAGCTCTTGATGAACTTACTAAAAGTTCCCGTTCCTGAGGGGGGGAGCTCTTGCCACCATCATGGATTTCATCCCCCTTTTTTAGTTTTTCTTGAATATATCGAAAACTATTCAGTTTTCAAATTACAATTGATATAACAAATTAAAGAGCATGAAATTTTCTATGAATACATGCATTTATTATTCTTCCAGCTTTTGTAGTTTCTGAGATAATGGGTCTCAAATTTGCCCCATCTTGGATTTCAACCCTCTTTTTTAGTCTTTTTTGAAAATCTCAAAAACTATTCAATTTTCATATACATGTAATACAACAAATTAATGGTCGTAAAATTCTTTACAAATACATGATTTTATTTTTCTTTTAGTTTTAATGGTTTTCAAGATATTCCAGAAAAACTAAAAAAAAGGGGGATAAAATCCAAGTTGGCAGCAAACTTTGAGACCCATTACTTTGGAAAGTATTTAAGCTAAAACAAAATTAAAAGCATGCGTTTGTAGAGAATTTTACGCTCTTTAATTTGCTGATGACATTAAATTTACAAAGTGAATATTTTTCGAGATGTTAAAAAAAAAAACTAAAAAAAGGACATGAAATTCAAGATTGTAGCAAATTTTGAGACTCATTATTCCGGAAACTATTAAAGCTAGAAGAAAAATAAAAGCATGTAATTTCAGGGAATTTTACGGTCTTTAATTTGTTAAATCAATTGTAATTTGAAAACTGAGTAGTTTTTGAGATATTGAAGAAAAAACTAAAGGTGGATGAAATCCAAGATGGTGGCGCAAGCTCTCTCCCCCCCCCCCTCAGGACCGGAGAATTTTAGTATGTTCATCAGGAGCCCCTCACAAACATGTTTACCAATTTTCAAAACTATATGATTTAATGTTTTTTTCAAACCCTTCATTTACTGGACTATTAATGACTATTTTTCCAATCCCTGTTTCTTCAGCACTGGGCACCACCGTATATTGAAGTACTGGAATGGTTATCCCAAAGGGGCAAATTAATGGTAATTTGTTAATTTTAAGAAATGTTGAGAAAAGGTCATAGATTCTTTTTGTTAATCTTATTAAAGTTGTTTTAATTTTTGGTACTAACAATTTACATTATTATTTATATTTTTTTTTTGTCAAACCAAAAAGATGTCCAGAAGACATTGTGCAAATACAGAAATTAAAATTAAAAAATTATATATTTAAAATTAAAAAAATACATATATTTTAAGTTTTTTAATAAAAACTATGCAGTATTAAAATTACATAGGTCTACGTATGCGTGCATGTATAAAGGTGCTTAAAAGGTCCTTAATTTTTGCAGCAATTTCTCACTACGCACCCTGTAGAATCCTCCGATCTTGGACTTTTTATTAAGAGAAAAGGAGAGAAAAAAATTTCTACCCTCAAAAACAACACCAGAAATCATATTGAAATGAATAATTCCTTTCCCATTGTAAAGAAAGAGTTCATTTGCTTTTCAGGCTCTGACAAAGAAGCTGTTGATATGGGTTGCAACCATCAGCAAATAAAACTTTCAGCTCACAAAAGACTAGGAAAAAGAAGTGATATTATTTATTGCCCATTCCTCAACAATTACTGATGAAACGATTTGGGATTTATTTTTCCAATTAAAAAAAAGTCCCCTCCCCCCTAAAAATCTGAAAGATCCAAGAAAACTCAAATTTATATTTTTCAAAAGGATTAGAAATTTTTTAATCAAGTTTTTTTTTTAATGATTCTTAAAATTTGTTTCATCAAAAATGATTAATTAAGGCTTTTTAAATACATATTTTGTACTTCCAAACAATACCCCCTTTAGAGTGGGCACTTTGCCTTGGAATGGAAGTGGCTGCTGTAGAGAGTCCGGTAGCAGAATTCGTGCAGCACGGCAGCGAGCGCTGCAGATTTATCTTGAAGCTTGCAGATTAATTTACCAACCTACAACTCACAAAGACTTAAAAAAAGTACAGAAAACTGAAAAATGCGACGGAAAAAAATCTTCGATTTTTCAGATGATTATATTTTCTTTTCTTTTAGATATTTGAGTTTCTATTTTCTAGAACTCTGATGAATTCTCCGTTCCATTGACAGGCTTCTTAAATGGGCAAGATGTTTTATAAGAATAGAATGACGGCTTCAATGCTTATATTGTGGAAGAGTTTACAAGTCCATACTTTTACATTTAGTCCTTAAAATCCTTATTTTATACCCCATTTTAAAAAGTCTGAAAGTCCTTACTTTTACTCTGTCATTATTAAAAAAATTTAAAATTTCACCGATTATTGTTTTTTAATTCTCCTTCTGTGTCTAATCTCGGTCGATGTGGCTCGTGGAATGTCGGTGGGGGTGAGGGGACGCACTGCTCGCGTTCTATGAATCCATATCCATCGCATACACTTTGGGAAATAAGGGAGGTTACAGATGGCCTTTATTGGTCCATGGTTCCATAGCAATGATTGTCAAAAGTGCTGTTACCATTTTTAGAACAGTATCAAAGTGAAACCTTTACTTCCATTTTTTGCTAGTGATGTTTTAAAACTTGTTAATGATTGTATTCAAGATTTTGAAACCAGAGAATGAAAAGAACCAGAGAATGAAGTATGAATTACGCACTATTAAGACCTGCGATTTGTCATTGATCCACTGAGTATGTGCTGGATATCGAAAAAGTAGGGAAAAAATTGAAAGGTATTGATTGTATTGTGCGCAAAATAACGATTTTGAGAATGAAAGAACTGAGAAACCTGAGACTTTATGCAAATTCAACTTCAGTGACCCAAACTTGTATAATGATAAAAGTTAAGTGTATTTAGGATTTGCTGCAGAGCAACTAATAAAAGAAAAGATAAAAATAAGGAATTAGCAGACAAGGATGTTTTCACATCAGACAGGATATGTGGAAAAACATCATAACAATGATAAAACATTTCATGCAGAAATGTCCTGTTACGTACTATTAAGACTCTGTATTTGCATTGATCACGTAATGGCTGGATATCCCAAAAGTACAGGAAAAAAATGAAAAGGTATTGATTGTATTGTCGCAAATAAACGATTTTGGGAAAAGATTATTAAATTTGTTACTCTGG
>BGPR01001720.1:88065-226599 GCA_013235015.1 Araneus ventricosus
CAAAGTTACGTATTGCTATCCATATCCATCGCATACACTTTGGGAAATAAGGAGGAGTTACAGATATCTTTATTGGTCCATGGTTCCATAGCAATGTTTGTCAAAAGTGCTGTTACCTATTTTAGAACAGTATCAAAGTGATAAACCTTTACTTCCATTTTTTGCTAGTGATGTTTTAAACTTGTTAATGATTGTATTCAAGATTTTGAAACCAGAGAATGAAAGAACCAGAGAATGAAGTATGAATTACGCACTATTAAGATCCGCGATTGATTGATCCAGTAGGCTGGATATCCCGAAAAAGTACAGGGAAAAAATGGAAAGGTATTGATTGTATTGTCGCAAAATAAACGTATTGAGAATGAAAGAATGAGAAACCTGAGACTTTTGCAAATTCAACTTCATGACCAACTTGTATAATGATAAAAGTTAAGTGTATTTAGGATTTGCTGCAAAGCAACTAATAAAAGAAAAGATAAAAAATAGAATAGCAGACAAGGATGTTTTCACACCTGACAGGATAGTGGAAAAACATCATAAAATGATAAAACATTTCATGCAGAAAATGTCCGTGCATGACTATTAAGATTAATGCGATTTGCATTGATCCACGCAGTAATGGCTGGATATCCCAAAAAAGTCAGGAAAAAATGAAAAAGGTATTGATTGTATTGTCGCAAAATAAACGTATTTTGAGAATGAAAGAACTGAGAAACCTGAGACTTTTATGCAAATTCAACTTCAGTGACCCAAACTTGTATAATGATAAAGTTAATGTATTTAGATTTGCCAGAGCAACTAATAAAAGAAAAGATAAAAATAAGGAATTAGCAGACAAGGATGTTTTCACACTCGACAGATAGTCGGAAAAACATCATAACAATGATAAACATTTCATGCAGAATGTCCTGTGAATTACGCGACTATTAAGACCTGCGATTTGCATTGATCCACGAGTAATGGCTGATATCCCTAAAAGTACAGGAAAAATGAAAAGGTATTGATTGTATTGTCGCAAATAAACGATTTTGGGAAAAAGATTTGCAAATTTGTTACTCTATGCGAGATTTTCGTTATAATATTGTAAAGCCAAATTCATTTAATTTACTCTTTCAACTAAATGAGTGACCTTGATAATTTTTACAAACTTATTTAGCAATAATCATGAAAAAGTTTGGAAGATTATCAAAATGGTATTAATACTGTCAGCATGGACAATAGTTTTTCGTGAACAAGGCCCTGAAATAGAAAAATTTAAAAGATGCTTCATATATTTCTCCAGCTCAGTAATCAGAATTTATTAAGTCTGTCCGGCTATTTATGACTTAAAAATTATGTAAAGAAATGAGGATTGCTGCCACTCAGCTCAAAATACATGCAGTATTTAGAAAGTGAAAGGTCCAAAGAAAAGACTGGAAACAAAACAACTGAAACGAAAAGCTCTAGAGGAAGAAATAGATTTTAAAACAAAGAAAATGTTCCTCCAAACGGATGCACCAAACAAATGAGAAAGAAATGATTTAGCTAATGAGGCTGAAAAGTCAAAGGACATAAATTTATTTATTCAATCACAGAACTAAGAAAAAATACTTCGAAAAAAGAAATTAAAATAAATACTTGGATGTAAAATTGAATGAAAAAGTTTTGAATTAAAAGATATTAATTTGATTACCAGTTTCATGGGTTTTTTTCATCAATTTATTAACTCATATTTTTAGGAGTTTTGTTGTGTTAAATTTGTAATGTATCTTCTATGTTTTATATTATAATTTATCATCTAATAGGTTGAATTTGCAAAAAATGAGATTTTATTTAAAAATGCGTATGCATAATTCATTAGTTTATTCAATTTAGAGGTCCTTATTTTTGGTTTTTTAGTCTTAAAAGTCCTTGATTTTCTTTAAGGAAATGTCTACTTAACCCTGTTATAATATCCAAAATGATGAAATTTTCTCAGCACTTAGATGGCATAGCTGTAGATGGCAATACATAAAGTTAGGTGTTGCCAACCATATAAAAAGGGGACATGGAACACATTGAATTAATGGAAAAATGCTGAAATGCCAAATATTATTAACAAGACACATAATCTCATACTTGAATGTATGAAGGAATTCATGCAGGGATTAAAATATGAAAAGCTTGCTTAATAGTACAATAGATTTTGAGGAAGTTTGTATCAAGCATAACTTTAAAATCAATGAAGCTTACTGCTTATTCAATGGAAGCATTTAATACTTTCTACATAATTATAAATTTTTTTTGTATGTGCAGAAAAGATATGGAGCAGTTTGCATTATGTGATAAATTGTTAAACAACCAATATATTCCATATACTTTGTTGGCATATTTATATGGCATTTTAGCTTAAATTTCTAAATGCGTACATCAGTAGAAATTGTCCTTGGGATTATGCAAGATCAATTAATTCTTCACTGCATTTAAAAAATATTTATAGAATTACATTGATGCAATGTCTGACCTAAAAACAGTTCTATGATTTGTGTCAATTTTGAAAAAATCTAGATTCATTTTCAATTACTCAAAAAACAGCTACAGAGTTATTCAAATTTTGCACTTACCAAGTGTGCCACTACCTAATGAACCCAAGCTCGAAAGTATTAAGATCAACCGTTCAGCTAATTATCAAAAGGAGAAAAATCAGCTGAGTTCAAATTTTAAAAGTGATTTGTTAAGATTTTCACAATTCATCACATACATTTTGGGAAAATTTGATCATTTACCAAGGGGAAAAATGAAGGCATAGATAATGTGATACAAAAAGGTGGAGGCTTTTAACTTTGATCATTTGATATATCCACGATCGGAGGTTTCTGAGAACATTTGGACATCTACGCTCACTTCTGAGACATTCTCAGAGTATATTAAGCTTTTCCTTTTAGACTTACGAATATTGATGAGGACACTTTGTTCTTTTGAATATAAAGAGCTATGTTCTTGTCTGCAAGCATAAAATATCTAGAAAACAGAGATGAAGTGTCACTTTGTGATTTATGAAAGCTTTTGCTTATCTATGGTATGCAAGTTGAGCATAAATTGCCCTTCTAAAATTTTTTTCTCGCTTTTGTTTGTCAACCTCGTGTCAGATGCAATATACGAGAGTTGAGGTCAGTAATAAGCAATGTGATGGTAAAGACCAAGAGGTAATGATGGCTCCATTGAAGACATTACACAATCGCTGTATTTATTATGCCTAATGTCCCGAAAGTGAGAAGCATATACGCAAATTTGAAAAGCTGCATTAGTTGAAAAAATGGGCGTCATACTTTCAACATTTTAAGCATGTGTCTACAAAGTTGCTTTTAAACATGCTGTTACTTCCAAAAGTAGTTAGCAGAGTTATAATGAGTCGGATAAATGCTTATCATCTTACCTGGGTTATATAATAAAAAATATTGAAAGATTAAACTAGCGCTTAAGTCACTTTACTTTCAGGTATTATTTCCTTAGTTTGCATTAACTGCAATTTCAATTTTAAACTGTATAAATATTTATTTATTTATTGTCGCATCTATTATTGGTATCTGAGATATATTTTAAAATGCAAATTTTGCTCTAAAATGACAGTAACTTATTTTGATTGTGTTTGGCTCAGATCGTCTCGAATTGCAGATAAATTTGGTCTTGAAACTGGTGCGCAGATTGGATACGAAAATTCTACATTGGGGTAGAGAGGTTCCACCATATAAAATTAAAAAAAAAAAAACTTGTTTTGGTTTTTGAGATTTCTTTTGATTTCCACTATTTTATTCAAATAGATCTAGATGTTTAATTTGTTGGTTATATAAATTCCCTTTTTATTTTGTAAAACTGTATACAGTAAAAGTGTAACTAACTGGCATGCTCAGGAAACACCGATTTCCGGATACATGAAAAGTCCGGATAGTTGAGTGTGACAGGGAAAATGGTGGTAGCCTTTCTTTTTTTTTTAAACATTTTTTTGGCCATTTTTTTTTTTCGTCATTTCGAAATGTGCATTGAATATAATTTTTAAGAATTCTGCTGATCTTCCATAACATTGTATTTCCAAAACATATTATAAAGATTTTAATTTAACATTGATGATAAAAAAAAAAGTATAATCTGTAGCTGAATTTTTACTGTAAATATATAGATTGTAAAAATATAAGCGTATAAAAATAGCCAACGAAACTGAAAAATATTCTACTCAGCAAGCATAATAAAACTCTTTTAAGTGATCATAAACAAATCCCAGATTGAATATCAAATCTATTTATTTAAAAAAAAATCGGAAGGGTTATTGCACAATATGCGCACCTCCAATTCTCCCGCACATGGTATATATACGTAATCAGAATCAACATCTGTCGGTATTCGGAGATTACATAAATAAAGGAAAAGACAGAGACTTGCCAATCTGGAGTAACCCCAAATGAGCTTTTTTTTCCCTCCTACGCCCATCTGTACGGAGCGGACGTTGCATTCCAGACAAAAAATTGTCCGCGTAAATGGAACAGCGTGGGCGCGCTAAATTTTATCGTGTGGATGTAAAATTTTTAGAAAAAACTCGTTCTCTATTTTTTTTTTCCAGTTAGTTGAGCTGTCTGGATACTTGAATGCCAGATAGTCGAGAATTTACTGTATCATGAAAGATATTAAATTGAATACATGGAATACAGTATTTTACATGAAAAGAGTTCCCTCTCTTTTCTTTCCATATTATCCAATATCAGCGTTTTATGTTGGATATTGAGACTACTTTATTTTTCAAAGTAATCTTATGCTTTTACTGATAAAAAAATTCAAATGGCTATTTTTTTTAGACTTTTGAATCACTATCTTACTTGAAAGATGTATTGAATTATCATGAATGATTGTTCTTGATATTCTGTTCATTTATTATCAGAATTAAATCTGCTATGTTAAATACCTGATTTATAGAATGATATTTATTTATTTATATTTCACTTCAAGACCCCATATTAAGTTTACATAATATATATATATTTTTCATTTGCTTTAATCATGGTTTTAACATTTTCTTCAGGTCTAGATGCCCGGAGTCGAAGATTGTTGCGTTTATGCAACAGAAAGAAATGGATTGTCCAATTAGAGAAACTTACAGAAGAAGAAATCGAATCTTGGAAGAATAGACGTTCTATTCCTTTGGATGAAGAATCTTCTCTTGTAGAACAACAAAACCTGCCATCTATAGAAACACTCAGGTCTACTACTGTTCCTACTGCCAATAGCTCAACCTTATCGTATAAGGAAATTTGTGCTCTTCTTCCTGCTGGCACCAGTCTTTTGAAAGTACCACCTAAGGCACCTGAGCCAAATTCTTCCCGTTTTAAAGAATTAGCAGAAAAACACAAGAAAAAATGCCAAAAAAAGTGTGCAGTATCCCTGCCAAATGTAATGAGATTTATTACCAAACGAGGAGATGGCTTTTATTATTTTAAAAACCGATCCATACGCATTCCTTTCTATGAGGAGTTTTTGTCTCTGCCAATGGTGAAGAAATCCCTCAACAACAGGAAGATGAAAGAGGGAAATAATCCCAAACTGAATAACACTCAGAAATCAGTTTCTGTCCTGAAGTCGTTAATAAACAGTAGTATAGCTAGTATATCTGGATATCAGAACTCATCGATGAATTCTCCAAAAGTAGCAACAGTTCAAAATTTTGCAGCAAAGAATGCTACTAACTGTTCAGAAATGGCGACTTCTCAAAAAGGTGCCTCCAATTATCTAAAAGAAATGGTGAAAAATCCAAATAAAGAAAGGGTAACGTCTTCAAGACCACGTCGAGCTTCTTCCATTGATTTAAGACGGACAGAGGGGACAGAAGTTCCAGTCATTGATTTGACTGGAGAGTCACCACCATCAGAGAAAGAGAAACCTGTTAACAAGCAACCTGTGCCTAAAACAGAAAAATTTATTATATCCCAGTGGAAATTTACTTGCTTCGGATGTGGATACAGTCGTTTTTATTTGAGTAATACATATGAGCCACATACAGTTGAAACAGCAATACATGAACACATGGACAGGCAGCACTCGGTTGCAGACCCCGAGTCTTTTTTATCACGGTACATTGATCGAGTTAACAAGTGCACAGTTATTGAAGCCTTCCCTGGCTACAAAGACAGTAAATATGAATTGTGAAGTGTTCATTGTTACAAAAGATACATATCAAGAAAACCTCTCATTTCTCTTCATTTTGATTTTCCCATAACTTTGCTTTTTATTATCATAGAAAATATTGGTGTCATTCATTATTTTTATTCAAGAAAGAAATTAAAAATAATCTGATAATAAGAGTTTTTAAATATTTAGTTAATTGACCATGCTCCAAACAATTATTAATATGTAAAAGGTTGCATTTAAACAATTTTTTTTTCAATTATTATTCGTAAAAATATACACTGGCAGTGGACAAAACTGTATGTTATGTGATTTTGTGTATAATATCTTGTATTTCTGGAGTTTGAACTTAAATCAGTTATTTTTACTACACTCGCTTTTGATAATTACAATACTGGAAGTCTGAATTTATCTTTGTGCAAGTAATTAATGTTGTTCATGTTATATTTCAGCAATTATTAACATAGCATCTGAAGTAAAGAATCTGTTGCAGGCAAATAGCGTAATATTGCAAGCCATTACAAAAATAATTTGTGTTAAAATTAATTTCCTATAAACCTACTCTAATGGAAATAAACCAAATTACGCCATAAATACTATTGTTATTTACTGCTGTTCTGCAAAAAAAAAAAAGATTTATATTTTTATAAAAATCTAAAAATTCTTAGCATTCTACATTATATATTCAAAGTTGTCAGTAATTTTTAAGGAAATGAATAGCATATCGATTTATATGAATTTGAATTCAAAATCTTGCTTCATGATATGGCTGAGCCTGAACCCAGAAAATTTCCCCTCTAATTTAATATGTTCCATGATACTTATAAAATTGCTTGTTACAGCTTGTCCAAATCTCTTTGCAAACAAGCAAAAGAAGTTGTTTCAACGTATTCCATTTTGTCTAGAAAATTAGAAGAAATGTGATAATTTATAATTTTTTAATGCTTTTCGTTGCTTCAAAACAAGTTTATAAATTCTTTACAAATTTAAATGTGTAAATTTTATTCGATACAACATCCATCTTTAATTCTCAGACATTTTTGTTTCATTCTTGATGTAGATATCTGGACCAAAGTTGGGTTTTAACCCTCTCTTAATATCCCTTGATATTTGTTATATAAACACTAATAATGAAGTCTATTTCAGAAACCACTTTTTTTTTTCATTGTGAGAAGGGCCACACTTTTCATTCAACTGATTGAAATAATTCAAAGCACGATTTCAAAAATATTTACTGATTTCAACATGTTGAAAGAGAAAAATTGTGATTTAAATTTCTTCATCTCATTTAGTGGCCATAATGACTGATATTTCGATTTGAGGATTAACTGACATGTCTGTGGACAGTTTGTTATTTAGTAATTATACAAATATTTACCTTTAATAGCACCATTTTAAGAATTTTTTTTATGGCCAGAAATTATAGGGTATTTATATGCATCTAGTTTTCTCTGTCATAACCATGGGTAATGTTAAAAAAGTCGATTATAATCCAGTTAAAGGATAGCAAATTATTAGTTTTTAAATTATGGTTTTTTAACCTTTCATTTGGAAACTAAACAGCTTTGACTATTGCTTTCAACTTGAAAAGAGCAAACTTTGATTATTTTGAATTGGGCATTTAAATCATTGCACAATACCTATAATAATTTAAAACTTTACATAGATATTTGTAAAAAGCTATATTTCATGTATGGGACACTGGGAATCACTCAAAATTGAAATTGTATTGCATTAAAAGAATTGGATGAAGCTGTGCAATTGGAAACCAACCACAATTTTATCGATTTCAGATTCATTAATGAAAACTAGTTAAATTGAGTAGTTTGCCAATCAAAATTGAACGAACTCCTATCCATTGCTTGATAGATTTAAAATGCAATATAAATTTTGGAAAAATGCAGCATTGAAATTCTTTCTTCTCTAATCTTTTGCAAAAGCACACATCTCGGAATTCTTATTTTGGAGTTTATTTATGTAACTACCCCAATTAAAATAAATTTGCTAATTGATTCTGTACTTGAAATTAGAATACATATGCATTATACAATTAACATCAAGTTTTTGAACTATAAAAATAGCAACAGTGAGAAAATGTACTTTGTTTTCTACCATTTAAATCACCAGTATCATACTGTCTAAATATTGAAATATATAGTGATGTATTCATAGATGCCATGGATATGAATTTTGATGTCATGCTCTAAATAAAAATTTTAAGCCCTTCTAGAGAAGTTAGGTACGTTTCTGTTAGCGGGGCCTCAGTCATTGCCAAGTTTGGTGCTATTTATGTTAGTGGCAACATATTTGGCTATGATAGTTATTGTTAAGATATGGCAGATTTTTGTGTGCGACCCTTCTAACAGAATTGTACCAATAGTTGTATTATTTATTCAAAACTCAAACAAGTTATAATTGTGTTAATGAGAAGGTTTTCTTGATATTATTTTTTTACATTTATAAATTTTTAAAACACTTGTTGAAAGTGATATTAATTGTAGTCCATCCTCACTTGTATATAATTCTCATGTGAATTCGTTTTATCAAATACTTCATTCCTCAACTTATTACTTAATCATCTTTGGGAGAGAAATGTATGTATGCTATATTGGAACAAATTTTAAGCTTACTTAATTTGATTATTTAATCTAGATGTGAAAGTAAGGAATTGAATTTTTTGGCTGTATTTTTTTAAAAAACACAGATGCATTTTTATATATTTGACAATAAAATTAAACTAATCTGTTAGGGAGGCGCTAATCACAAATGTTGACACTATTATTGCATTAGTGAGTTATTGCCGAGATCTGGAAGTTTTGTACCAAATAAAGATACTACTGAAATTAGAGTAGGTAATTTTTTTTCATTGCTGAATTTTGATTTTCTATCCCTCCTCAGTACACTTGTAACTTGTAGAATAGTACTGGCTGTTTTTTTTTTTAATGCATTTATCTAATGCATTATTAAGAACAATTAAAGTGAATAAAATTATTCTATAAAAGTTCTTTAATATGGCAATTTACTTACATTCTCTTCAATATTGTGCTATAGTTGACTTCTTGTTAACGAACATGCATGCATCAACATCCAAATAACCAGAAATTTTGGTTGAATTTTACTTGCTTTTGACTTCATTCAACAAGTCTATTTTCACTCTTCCAATAAGTCATTCAAATAAAGTATATAAAATGTTTAACTTTTCGCCCAACATGTATGGTTCTTTTTGTTCCGTTTTATTGCCTCTTTTAGTTTTCCAAACTCAAAGAAGCAGTTATAAGCATCTTTATTTTTATCACATAAGTGAAGCAAAACATTTTTGAAAGTTTAGTTATACATAATTTATGGGATACACAAATGTAGCAGAACATTAATTGCAAATTTTCCACTCTAGTGAAACAATATAATTTTGCATAAAATCTCTCTTAACTGGAAGTAACAGGACCTTGTCTTGAAGAGAAAACTGTAGCATATGAAGTTCCATTGGTCATGTTTTATGATTTTTTGGCAACAATTAAATAAAATAATATCCAAAATTGTGCCAATTATTTAAAATTTAAATACAAGCTGATAATTTTATATTTCAGAAAAAAAATTAAACATTTTAAAATTATCATACATGAAGGGGTATCCATTTCTTGGTGCGAGGGCATATAACTTCAAATGTCTGTCTGCTTAACCAGATTGCAGATGGAGTTTTGAAAATAGGCTGTGTCCAATGAAACTTCATAAAAAACACAGATGAATATTTTTTTCAGAGATGAAAGCCTATGAACTTTCATCTGCTTCTTTCCACTTGTAATTTTCATGGTCTTTGTGACGTCTTCATCCTCTCTCTCCATTCCCTAGTATATGTTCCAATTATTTCATCAAGAGAGAGGTATGATAGGAACAGAATTGACTACATCTGCACTTTCTCATACCAACCCATCACATAGATTTTTTAAAAATTCTCAGGATTCAAACAGATGCCTCTAAAAGCACCATTATTTTGATACTGCTTGTTTACGCGAGCTTTTACTGTATTTGGTAACAAGTATGCTACTGGCTAGCATGGAAGGTTATGGTTTTTTTTTCCCTTGAGTTCGTTATCTACAAAAAATTAAACCTTTTATAACTATTAGTTACTGAATATATTCAACAGTTAACAAAGATTTCAGATTAAGAGAATTCATCCATGATTATTTTGATTTAAAATCCCTCCCAGCGATTGATAACCAAAACGACTTCCACTGTGCCTTTTTTTTGTGCAATGCAGAAATCCTTTTCTAGGGATAAGTACTTGGGGTATAAATGGATAAATTGGATCCATTTGGGCCAACCAAAAGAAGCACGCCCATTCTAGTTATGTATGTTGAAATCCTCCTTGGAAATATGATGCATGTTGTGTTCGTGAATGATTGGATATTGAGTGGAAATTATATTGTATTTGTGTTTAAATTATATTTTGTCATTTTTGATGTTTATAACTTTTGTGGTGTCTTTTCTTTATGTCTGACTTGGCAAAATGGAGCAGTAGAATTCATGTGCATATTTATATGGAAGTATTTTTTCATCCCTTTTTGTATTTTGCTTGAGTGAAGAAGTTGAAAAAATAATAATTTCCGAGTGTTTTCATTATAGACCCTGTATAGCTGTTGTGCTTGTTATATTTATTATTTAAACTCCAGATTTTTTTTTGTATAATTCATAAGTGCTTCAAAAGCACAAAAATGATACATATGATAGCTGAAAATAATTATTAATATCAATATTAAATACTGTGATAATTAATTTAAATCTTCAGTGAAAGGAAAAATACACCTCAAATTACTTTAATATGTATATAAATTTAAATTTTGGTTTTTAATTGCTTTATAATACTTACAGGAGGGGAAAATAGTTTTAATGGGTTTTTACTTAAGTGGAATATGTATATGAATGACAGTACATATTTTGGGATTGATCTTTTTTTTTTTTTATGCAATAACATCTTGCTTGCATGATTGGGCAAACTGTTACATTTTCTATCTCTTTCATAAAATATTAAAAAACGCTGCTGAATCTTTCAGTATACATGCGAGTGCTTTCATTAAATAACCTAAAAAGTACTTTGCTAGTAATCCATATACATGCATTGACTTTTAAATGTAAGCCTGTTTCATTTATTGTATATTGCTACATATTTTGTCTGAATTTTTAACAGGATAAAAAAATTTTGTTGATTTTCTTTATTAAAATTTTTTAAAAATTGGTTATTTTATAAGCCTCATCCAATTCGGTTTATTATAGTTAATATGTATAGTAAATTATTGTTTTAAGAAATTATATAAGCATTTGTTATGCAGTTCCAAATAGCTGTGGAATATTTGTTACTCAGTTGGATGCATCGCTCTTTTATGCGTTCCCATAAATTAAATAAATATATATATATTTTATACATGGATTTGTATGTTTCGTAGCATTACTTATGTGAAAACAAGCATTTATAGCCTCATTTATTTATATGAAAATATTTTATTCTCCATCATATTGAATGTTTCTTTGCTCTAATTTAATAAAAGTTATTCATAAGTTTCTTTTTTGACATTTTTAGTCTATTCAGCGAAATTAAGTGCAGTTTCAATTGTTTGTAAATAATGAAACGTTTTTCCAAATTATTCTTTCTCATTTGTCACACAAGTAATATAGCAAAGTACCCTTCCTTCCCCAAGTTATTTATTGGTGTTCATTGAAAAAAATGAACCAGGATCAATTCTACATATATTTAGTGTATAATTTCATTATATAAATGCTAGGTATCTTATGATATAAGCAGTGGCGTAGCTGCAACTTTTGCTGCCTAGGGGAAACTTGCAATATGACGACCTCTCTTTACAAGTTATATAGAGAACATGAATCTTAAAATAAAAATAATAACGTCCCCCTCCCCCTCAAATTCATTTTGTTAGTAATGTAATTCATCGTTTGATCCCCTTACTACCTGCAGATTGGTGATAGATGCATGATTTTGCAACCTGTCTTTCTTTCATATATCGTTAATTTACCATCAAAAGGCGAAATATATGAATTAATTACATTAGCCATTTCTGTTATGTATACAAAGATTGAACTAAATGCTGTTCTTCTTAGTTATAAAATCGTTTTCATACATGCCTGATTTTGCAAAACCTGGGACAAACCATGCCCTCCCCCTTTAGCTATGCCACTGGATATAAGAAACCTTAAGAGCAAACTACAAAATGCTATCTAGTTTGTTTTGAAATTAAACTTTCATAAAGATAAAACATTTATTTTATGTTTGTAAAATCAGATTCTCACAGTCTCATAAGCTCATCAGTTCCAGTGTGATGTTTAATAATATATTTAGTTTAGCTGCTTGCCTTGAACCTATGAAGAAAGAAACAAAGTTAATCTTTTAAATAACATAACTTTTAGCAAGTGTATATAAAATTTGTAAAAGGTGTTAATTTTGAGCAATTATTAAAACAAATCATTTTACAGACAGCCACTGTAACTTTTGGAAACAATTGCACCCAAACTTATATACTCTCTTGATTGTGTCCTTTATAATTCAGCTTGCATGATGAGAGTTTTTATTTGTATTTTTTCATTGACATTTTGTGGCTGGGAAACCATTAAAAAATCCCCAGAATATCAATTGAAAGACAATATTTTGCAAGAAAAAGGATGCATATAGAGCAAAATTTATTTGTTTAGTTTAGTTTAGTTATATTAACGTCCCGTTTTTTGAAGCAACACGAGGGCTATTTTGGGACGGACCTCGTAATTTTGAACCTCGGTCAGATGACGAGGACGACACCTGAGCTGGCACCCCCCTCTCCAAACTTCCACGCCACACCAACGGGAGGACGTTTGACCACTACGTATGATTTAACGTGCAACAGGCCCCATACACGGCGGATCTTCAGTGGAATCGGGTCTCGAACCTGGAACCCTCCGGCCCCAAAGCCGAGACCTTACCAGCAAAATTTATAGAAAAAGTTGTAAAGAGAAATTTCTGGATGATATAGGATCAATTCAGAATATTGGTTGTATGACCATGAAACTATTTTACCAACCTTGTTGGCATCGAGTAATTTGTAAATGAATTCACTTGTGCATTTCTACCAACCCCTTCCAGGTAGCGCAAAATCTTGAATAATACCCTTTGTTGCTCAAACCCTGTACAGTATTCACAATATAGTATAATATTGTACAGGGTTTGAGTCGTAATCCTGGCAGGTAAAATCTCCACAAATCAATATTTTTCTGTGGTATTAAGGTATGGCAATGGTATATATATTTAAGGTCAATTTGGTTTAGTTAGCTAATTTTCTAAAATGTTACTAATTAATAGTTTAAGTTTCTAAATCAATAAAAATTATGTCCTTATTGAAATACAAGGGTTGGATAAAAAGTAGCGACAATACTTCCGTTTTTCGACTGTGCGCACCAGGTGGATCTGGGATCCTCTGAGCTAATAAAAGATTGACACATAAAGGCATGCAGTGACAGGTTATTTTTATTCAATAGTATTGTGAGGGGGTTTGAAGTGCGAAGTGAAAGTGCCCTAACAATATATTATAATATAGCGTCCTATACCTTGAAGACAGAATGTTGATCCTGCCTACTACTGTGAATTCCCAAGACATCACCTGCGTCCAGCACTCTGAAGAAAGTGACACCACTTATTGTTGTTGACTCCAATCATCCTCCATGACAATGCATGGTGTCACAGTGTGAATGCTGGATCTCCTGTGATGGTGAGAGGTACTGCCATACTCACCTGATGCAAGTCCGTGTGACTATGATCTCTTCGCCAAAATGAACGAACCACTTTGAGGGATCCATTTCAACGGTAGAGAGGAGGTTACCCGTGCGATAGGGCAATTGTTGTGGGATATCAACAGAAGTGGACATGTTTGTGGTGTATGATGCCTTCCTGTCATTTGGCAGAAAGTGGTAGACATGAGTGGTGATTATATTGAGGGAATGTAAGTGAAGGCATTTCTTATCTATCCATGTGTTGCCACTCTTTTGTATCCAGCCCTTATAAATTTTAAAAAGTTGAAATGAGTTGGGACAATTGTTTATTAAAAAAAGAAGCATTCTGTATACATTGAAATGGCAAATTTACAGTTACACATTGCAAACAATATTGTGATTATATTCCATCACAAGACATTTATTGACATTATTTTTATAAATTAGTAATTAAAACTTTAAATTATTAATATTTAGTTAAAAAAGATATTTAATTAAAGCCAAACTGAACATTTGGATTCAGATATAGATATATTGGGATTATGCTTGGATACCTATTGTACAGTCGCGGGGGAAAAAGGAGCCACCCAGCATTATTCTGTGATCGTTCATTGGGCATTAAAACAAAAAAAAAAAAGGTACAGATCTTCAGGAAATAATGTATCTTAAAAGATTCTATGGTTAAAAATTTCATAAGGGGTCATCTAAATATTTAAAATTGCACTAACTGCAAAATTATCAACAGCAACACCCACTTTTGATGTCAAATAAATTTATCATGAAGAAATATCCCAAGAGATAAATTTTGGTTAATATGCCATGAATATATCGGAAGGTATTCAACATTTTATTTTCTAAATAGAAAAGGGTTCGTCTACACATTTAGATAGAGAAGTTTTCTGCTTGTGTTTAAATGTCGGTAGTAGCATTTTAAATTATTTCATGTTATTTTCAAAGTAATGATCTAATTTTACAATCGGTAAAACTTGATACATAAAAAAATAAACAGTGTAATATTACACCACTTTATTTTATAAAATTTAAAATATTATTAATTAAAGTGGTGTAATGATTATTATTTAATAATGAAAATGTTTTCAAAATATATGATGCCCTCCTTAAGTGCATCGTTTTACAGCAAAAGTAGAAAATTTAATGTAATTTCAACTTATCGTACGGATATGCTGAAATTTTGCATAGGCTTATCAAACTACCATCTGCTTCGATTGCTGTTAAAATTTATAAGTGTTGCTATATAAAAAAAAAAGTTAGCATCAATTTTGATAAAATATTTCATGAGCTCAAAATTATTTTAAAATAAAAAGTAAAAATGCGCAGAATAATTCATACTATTACATAAAAAAAAAATTCTAGGTCAATAGTTATATTAATTCTCAAGATATCAATAAACATTCAAAATTTTACTTTAACATTAGAAACTCAAAATTTCATTTGCTTATTACTGCGAAACAAAAAATGCTAGGATGATGAGACTTGATATTCCAGCATAAATTTTTATTTAGTTTCGAAATGTTTTAAGAAAAATGTGTGTTTCTATTGGAAATTTTGAATCTAGTACTATTATAAATATGCATATGACCCCTTAAGGAAATTTTAAACATGAAACCTTTTACTAGACCTTATTTCCTGAAAATTGGTACCTTTTGTTTTAATACACAATCAACGACAGCAAAATAATGCGGGGTGGTTCCTTTTTTTTTTCCTGCAACTGTACAAGAAAGTAAATATTTTTGTACTATTTTAGCTAATACTAAGGTAAGTATACCTGCTCAGGTTGACAGTTTGGTTAAAACTACCTTTAATGCCGAGTTAAATAGTGTTGATATATTTAAAAATTATTGATAAATTGAATAGAATTTGGTTTTGAACCCTACAATTTAATAAAACTATTTAAAATGAAAATTGTTTAATTGTGTTTAAAATTCTTTAATTAAGTTCAACCCCCAGACACACAGAAATACTTATTACGTCAATCATTGGATGGTTGCTTATAGCTTTCTACTACTGTCATCTTGAGTTGCAGTCACTGATTTTGTACAACAATGATTGTATTAGGAGTCGCATCTGTAGAATACACTGTCAACATCTATTTCTTAGTGATTATTAAGTACCTTGTTAAACTAACTTTAGTCACAGAGCATAATTAAATAAATATCATTATCTTTTAGAATAATATACCAATTACTTACTTTTTAGTATGAACAGAAAACTGGTTTAAACTGTTATTTCTTTTGGATTTAGCTTTGAGAGTTGTTGCGAATAATTCTTTTTTTTGCTTCGATGTAACTTGTTGATGTGCCTTTGAAGAAAAGCATCAATGAAACATAAAGCATACAGTTTACTAAAAAGTACATTTTAAAGAATGTGAGCTGTAAATTTCAATACATCATTTTCACAGTCGGTACATTTCATACAGAAAACAAATCGCCATTTGATTTCTAAAAAAAAGTAAGGTGTTAAAATTTAAACATAAAAAGAATGAACAGTAAGAAGAAAATGAATGAAATTCATGACTCAGAGATTCAATCCATTTCCAAGGCTGTTGGAAGTATAATTACCAACAAATTCATCATGTTTTAAATGTCCATGGAAAGCTTCTTTTACAGCCTTTGATTTCAGCTTTTAACTCTTAATAACTTCAGAAAACACAAAAAAATATTAATAAACACTTTAAGACACATATTGTGGTCTTAATAATCAAATTAATTTTTATTTTGAGAAAGCAATGTGCCAATACCAAAAGCTGAGAAGAAAGTTGGTGTAACTTCTCGCTTTAATTTTTCACATCAAACTTAAAGGTTTTGATTTGTTAATTAACAAATCAAATTAATCTTATCTAATAAGCTAAATTAATTGATTCATCTTTTATCAGTCTTAATCACAAAAATAATTTAATATACCATAATTAGAAATAAATGGCCCTGTAAAGGTTTAAGATATGGAGATTATATATACACAGCATAGTGGAAATATGATTTTTTTTCTTTCATGGTCAATTTTTCTACTTTTACTCTTTCCTAATTATTATTCCAAAAATATCAGTTTTTTCTCAAGCAATATACAGTTAGAGAAATTATATCAATTCAAACAACTTGAATGTCAGGTCTATCTAAATAGCTTTTCTTTAAAATAAAACAAGATTTATCTATAACAGCTGAACTGAACCAGTGGGAGTGTCCTCCTCTCAACTTTCTTGTATACTTCCACAATATGAGTATTTTGGAATTTTCTTCCTATAGTGAAGAGAATTGAGTATGACTTTTGTTGCTTCAACACCACATGTCAAATTTAATTTATCTTGTTGATTGAATTATTGTGCTCACATACGCACAAATAGATAGACCGACAGACCACCAACTAGTGAAAAGATTTGACTTACACTTTGGAACAGAACTACAAATCTGGTAATAAAATCACACCAAATTTGAGTCATTTTTACCTACACATGGATGTACAGACAGATTTCCAACTGGCAAATTTTGTCCAAAATTTACAGAGCTATAATTTTGGTATAAAGGCTATGTGGTAAATTTCATCTATCCAGCTTGCTGCATTTTTATCGAGTTCATATGCACATAGGCAGAAATGATTTCAAAAATATGTCTTCGTTCACAGGAAGATCTAAAACATTAAAAATTCTCAAAATGTTGATTTTTTTTTTTGACACTCACAACACTTTCTCTAGGTATTTGTAAGTTGATTAAATATGAAAAAAAAAAAAAAAACTATTTAGTTTTCTCTGCACCTCCATCGTGCAATTAAGCAATCAAGAGGGATTGCCGTTTCGAAGTGGACTAAGTTTTACTAAACTAACAGTTGACAATATAAAGAGGATGATAGTTATAATTGTTTGAGAGGATTTTTTTCTTTCTGTTTTTAAAATTTTGACATCTTCTGATTCTTCTGTAGAACCACTAGGCTTGTATCACTAAAAAGTCTTCCAGTAACACTTCTTTTTGTGGTAATCCTTTTGGAACATACGTACACAGCAAATGAAACTGGTTTGGTTTCAAAGATAAGGCCCTGATTATCTTTTTAAATTGTATGAATATCACATGGAATTATTAAAAATCAACCATGAACATATTGATTCCATATCTTTTTTCATAAGAAAATTCATTTTTTATAGACAGGTTAATGGTGATTTTCTTCAGCTTTCTAGTACAACTTACAAAATTTTAGACACAATCATCATTTGAGAAACATTATGCAGATAACTCATTTGTAAACCAAAATTGTTCGTGAACTGAGGTTTATTCTGATAGTTATAGAATTCAGTTCATAAAAAAAAATCAATATACTAAAAAGTAGAATTTCTTTTATGAAACATTTGGAGAACAAAACAAAAACTGCAAAAGTGTGAGGTGCGTATAGAAATGGTGTAAGTGAATTGGAATTGCATTCATAATATATATTTTAATTCTTCAATGATGAAGGTTTAGGAATTTTCCTTCTTATGATATTCATTGTAACTTAATTTCCTTTTCATGTTGTTTTCAGTGTCTCACACTGATTTTGCAATTTTTGTTTTGACTTCCGAATTTTAGTTAAAATTATTTTCTTGCAACTTATATATAAACTTACTGCAATTGGCATAGCATAGGTAAAAGGCATCCATGACACAAATATTACTTTTTAAAATGAGAAATAAAGTATTAGTACTATGTTTCCTTGGTGTCCCCAAGACTGTCAACATCCATATTCCCTGTTCCCACCCACCTCTATATTAAGGAAAAACAGCTAAAATAATTATATTGAAACATTTCTTTCCTTAAATAATTTTGTCTAATGCTTGTATGTGAATCATAAATACCGACTTATAAGGAAAAACAGCTAAAATAATTATATTGAAACATTTCTTTCCTTAAATAATTTTGTCTAATGCTTGTATGTGAATCATAGAATTTTACATGGAAAGACAATTCGTCTCCCTATCTAAAATTTCAGCTAGTCAGTGGCTTAGAAGGATAAATGTCACTACAAACAAAGGTTTCATTGTTCTCCTCACATTTGGTTGCAAATTTTTCACGGGGAATCCATTTTTTTTTTATCTCACGAAAATGAACTTTATTCATGTATAAATCCATTCAAAAAGGCTAGAATTCTTGCTGCTATCTGTTGTCTATATTCAATATTAGAAAATACATTTTTAATGATAGAGCACCATAAGACTACTGCCCACTTCAAAATAAACTATCAAAATGTAAAAAGTAACTACTGCATCTGGAAAGGAAAATATTTGTTCTAATATTGTAACTTCACAATACCCCCTCTCCCTCCAATTCCTTCAGTGACACTTCGTACCTCTTCCTTACTCCGTCCCTACAGCACTATAGGGCCATGAAATATTTTTGCATGGAAAATTCCGTCATAAGTGATTTAAAAATTTTAATACAACTTTAAAATTAGCAATGATGAATAATTATTGTCATTCTTACCACATCATTATTAATTCTTGAATTATCTTGATGACTATTCAGTTGTTGCAGAATTCTTTTCAAAGCTTTTCTAAAACATCCCATAATTTGTTGGGCTTCAGTAGCCAACTCTCTTGCAGTTTCATCGACTGATTTACTTTGTATTCCTATGCACAGCAACACTGACTAGAAAACAAAAATTGATTAATGTTTCAAAAAAAGAATTCACATACACATTTGGATGAGTTCAAAAATATTAAACTAATTTTGAAATATATCCTATTTAAGAAGCAAAAAGTATTTTCATCATATTGTCTGAAAGAAAGCCAGTGGGAGTCTTTTCCCCCCGGCATTATTGTATGCTTAACCCTATATGGCACATTTTGTGCATAGCTTAATAATTTAGGGAATCTAGTATGTATTTAGGACTTCTTCCCGTTGACCAATTGGCTCTAAAATTTGACACAGACTTCCAATTTTGAAGTCAAGACCAAATATCAAATGCAAAGTTATTGTGTACCCACATATATAGGGCAGACAAACGAGCACTCTACCCACAGACAGATGCCTTTTATTTTAAACTATCAAGTTTGAGAATTTATTATTATTATTTCCGTAGAGGTCTTGGCGTAAAATTCCATTTTTCTCTGTTGGAAAATAAGTCTTTCCATTTGTGCAAATTGTTTCATCTTTTATACACTCCAGGTCCAACGTCATAATATATGCAAAAAGCTTTTCATTGGTTGTGATGTCGAGCACAGACGTATATACTCAAGCTCCATGTATTTCGTATTTCCCTATACAGTGGAACCTCACTTAACGAGCATAATTGGTTCTAGGATCTTATTCGTAATGCGAAACACTCGTTAAGCGACACAATTTTTCTCATATAAATTAATGTAAAATACGATTATGCGTTCCATGCAGAAAAAATGCTCAAATAATTTTATGTATAGCGTTTATTCAAAGAAAATTATATATAATATTATTAAGGAGTGTGAATCATCTTTTTGTGCTTCATCTTTTCTTCTATCACGGAATGAACCAACCTTGAATGCGAATTCGATTCGTAGAAAAAAAAAAAATTGAAATAATTTTTTTAGTATTTATTATTCATACCTAATTCTTTTTTTACTAGAAAGCTGTATAGAGACATTTGTTTTTGCCGATGCTTCAAAATTTGATGAAAATATGACACAGCATTAAGATTAAATAAATTTTTAGTCTGCATAGCCACTGCCTTGTCAAGTTTATGATTCTGAATAAACGATGCAAGAGTGTCCCATGCTTTCAGCATTATTGCACTAGAAGATAGTTGCTTTGCTGTTACCTTCTCCTCCATTGACAAACTCTGCTTCAAATCTTGCTGTGAAACACAATACAACTACGTAAACTCTTCTGTAGTCAGCTCTTGGGTGTGCTATTCCACAAGCTCATCGATATAATTATTATTATTATCCAGCTCCAGTCCCATTATCTTAGCCAAAGACACAATCTCATCGACTACAGGCTCCATAGGTACTGTCTCAACCCCCCCCCCCAAAGTCGCATTCAGTAACTCTCTCCGGCCAAAGCTTTTTCCAATCAGAAGTGCGAGTTGTCTTGGTGACCTCTTCTCATGCATTTTCTATCATCTTGAGGCAGACAACGATATGGAAGTGATATTTCCAAAACTGTTTGAGATTAAGTTTGGTCATTAGGTGGTTTTATGATAGTTCATTGATTGCTTCAGAAATATGTCTGAATACAAGTTTTGAAAAATGTGAGATCGCAAGTGAGACTAAGATGTTAGCGGAATGAGTGCTAAAAATGGACTGATGTAGCAGATGCACAATCCGGGATTTTCCCTCTTCTCGTCACTCGTTATGCGAAACATCGCTCGTTAAGCGAGTCATTTTTTTTACAGTTTGTTTTGCTCATTATGTGAATTACTCATTATGTCAGGTGCTCATTAAGCAAGGTTCCACTGTACATGGAGAGTTAGCTTGTTATCTCTTTTCGGCATGTGTGACTTTTTCTTCTGAAGCCGATGACTCACAATTCCTTTTTTATGTGTATTTCAATGGAAGTAATAAAAGACTTGTTTAAAACCGTTTCCTTCAACTATGCTCTGCTACTTTCCATCATGCTCATCATAGCTTATTCATGGCACAAAGGATAATAATTTTGGAAAATTTAACCAATCAGATTTGTTTCGACTGCACATTACTTCCTAAGTGGCTAGACTAATATATGTCATACTGTAAATTAATTTTATCACAGAAAAGGAAATATTAAGTTTCACATACTTACTATCACTATAACCAGTGACAATTCAAGTTGATTGTAAAGGAAAGCTGAAGCTGTATTGTAAAGCCGAATTAAATATTTCTGAATATTATTTTAATGCATTTAAAAGTGACTGATACATTTGAGAAGAATTTAATTTTAAACATCAATAATCTAGACACAGTGTTACAAAACGATTATTTGAAGAAATTTCTTTTATGTCGTCTTGAAATTTCTCATGTCATACATTGCATTAAATACCCTTTATCGGTGATGCAGGCTCTGGTTGCTTTCTGCATATTGTCAACGTGGGTGGTCATTGATGATAGATATATTCCTTAAGTTTTTATTAACAGGTAGATTTTTTATTTATTTCAAAGGTAATAAAAATAATATTGAATGTTCTCGGATTCTGAAACACTCCGCGCTTTTCCGCATGTGCCAGGCGGAGTTATTTTCACCAAAATAGGGGAAAAGTGAAAAATGGAGGAGGAGATGTTTACATTATAATCAACGTGATCTAACAAAGAACTCCGGAAATAAGCTCATCTTACTCATTGCCTGTCACCCTTTTCCGGGGTAAAATCGTCCGAAAGTGCTAGTCTTGGGATATTGAAACGATTAGTAAATGCGCTGAATGAATGCAAACAATAACAATAAACACAGTCTTTTCATGTTTCTAAGAACGAAATGAAATGAAAAAATAAATCAAGTTCCTTTTAGGTTAAAAAAGAAAAACAAATCCTTTAGAACTTACTTCTTGTATAAATGACAAGAAAAAACCATTGAGATATCCCAGAAAATAATATCTTGCTATGACAGGCAACAAATCCAGAATCAAATGATAATCCACTTGCTGGAGACAGTATGCTTTAAGTCTCTGTAGACTACGAGGGGATGGAAGCCACTGTAGTTGCTCAGGTGTCAAAGCTTTAAAAAAATAAGAAATAATTTATTTAATTTACCAAGCATCTATCTAACCAAGGAAAACAAAATTCTTATTCTAATAAGTAAGTAATATACATAAAACGATCGTTTCAGTTAACTAAGGAGTCAAACAATTAAAGAAATATGATAAAAGAACTTAGTTACAATCTTGAAAATTTTTCATACTCTTCCTTCCCTGAAAGCTTCACTTTTTTAAAGTCATCCACCATCCCCTTTAGCCTAGGGATGGGAAAAACCTACCGGTTTTTTGACCGGTTATTTTTTTTTTTAAATTCCAATAACAGGGTAAAAAAAACCCGGATCGGAAGATAGGCTCGATTTTAGATTCGATTAGACTAAAATTTACCAAGTTATAAAGCTTCAAATTTTACCATCTTAGGCCAATCAATGACAACCGCTTCCTCGAGGCGCCTGTTGGTTGGCGGATTACTGAAAGAGTCTAAATAAACAGATAAATAATGGCCAATGGATTGCTTGCCTGTAAAAGCAATATTATTAAAAAATTTTGTCTACAAACAGCGTTTGTTTTTTTAATAAAAAAAACCCATCGAAAACCGGTTATTTCAAAAAACGGTTATTTTGAGCAGTTATAACCAACAGGTTAAACCGGAGGTGAAAAAACCCTGAAAAACCGAAAACCGGTTATTTTCGTAATAACTCGGATGAAAGAATCAGACTCGGGAGCACCACTCGGAACATAATCATGTTGTTTAAGGCCGGTCATTCAGGTCCACTCTATGCCACGCATTTGAAGTGGATGAAAAATGTAATGGCCATTTAATTTTTAGTCCATCCATTTTAGGCCGGCTATTCACAAGCACAAATCTATCCACTGCCTGCCACTCCAATCCCCTAGCCTAGCTTTCTCCGTGAACGAAGCACCCCAAATAATGTGATAGAAATTTGGTCGAGTTGGATATCCAACCTTCTGCTCCTCGCCATGCCAATTCTGATTAGCTTCTACATTGACGATCGATTCTGGGGTGGCGTGGAGCCCTCATGAATGACCGGCTTAAAGTTGGACATTTACCATAAGGCTACTCCATCTGGACCAACAACAGGTTTGTTTTTCACCCATTCAAGCCGATCCGTACAGGTGAGTCATTCACGAAGGCTCCGAAATCCACTAACGGCTGCTTCGATCCCCTTACTACATCCACACTTCCCCTCCCCCACAAAGATATGGCGAGAGCATCCTTCCCTCATCGCTCTGATTTCTTCATTCTTTCTTTCCCCACACACACGGGTGATTTATCACCCACCTCGAAGAATCACATTCCACTTTTATGGCTGAACGGGATGAATGGAAATCCAATAACTTTGGAATTCCAAATTTTCCCTAGGTCTACGCCAGTTCTCATCGGGATTTCACTTTGAGAAATGGGTTTGGCATCCTGTGTTCAAAAACAAGTGGATTGGAACACTGGTGAATGTCCCACTTAACAGTATCGTTCACACTGGTCTAAAAACAGCTCTAGCCGACTCAGCGGGCCGCAGGGGCGGCGCCAGTGGGGGGCAATTGCCCTCCCCCGTCGGCAAGAAATTAAGACTTTCGTCGGCAAAAACCTTTGCTATTTTGGGAGATGTTGAGAGCAGGGTATCAAGGAATATAATAATTTCAATCCCATCTTTAAGTTATTAGATAATAAACGGTCGAGATAAGCAATTTGTGTCCTAATTTGAGGACTGATTAACGGTTAGGTCAACAGAATGACCGACATCCTTTTAAGTTGTCGTCCATTCGGCCAGTAGTTCGCACCACATTTGAAAGAATAACCGACAAGGCGACAAGTGAATCAGATGTCGCATTTTGCCGACTGTTTTCGGTCAATCGGCAAAGAGATCAACAAGACGGATGAAAATATTTATGTTTTGTTTTCTCTATCGATTGTTTCGATCACTTTTCGGTGGAATTATTAGGTAAAACTAAAGTATCTGTATTGCACAAGAGTGTGGCTACACATAGTGGTCATTCCTGTCAATTGCCATTTTTGTTCGGCGTGGAATTTTTCGGCCCATAGTCATAATGTTAAAATAAAATCTATTAACAGCCACTATTAGCGCGCGTTCAACTTCAATGAAATTATTTCCTTTTGCCTCTCCGACGGTAGACAGTTTATAAAGAGAAAATTGAGGAAAGAAAGAAAAAGAAATCATACACTCAAAAACAACACCGGAAATCAGATAGAAATTAATCATTCCTTTCCCTATATGAAGAGAAAATGAATTTCGGACTCTACCGGGTTTGGGCATTAAAGAGTTAATTTTTGCTTTTCAGGTGCTGATTCGAACTCTGACAAAAAATTTGTTAGTATGGTCGCGGCCATCAGTGAATGAAACTTTCAGCTCAACGACTTTAGGAAAAATAGACGATATTATTGTCTTTCCTCAACAACTACCGACGAAATAATTATAGATATATTTTTACAATTGAAAAAAAATTGAAAAAGTGACCTCCGAAAGAGCTGAAAGACCCAAGCAAGACACAAATTTTATCTTAATTCTAAAAATGAAAAAATAAAAAGAAAGAAATAGAGAGAGAAATTTTTGGATAAAGTACTTTTTTCTTTTAGGATAATTATTAAAATTAGATTTATCAGAAATGGCGAATTAGGTTTTATTTACATATTTTATACTCCCACTCCCAAACATAATAACCTTTCAGAGTGGCCAATTTTCCTTGGAACGGTGGTTGACCACTTTAGAGAGGTTTCAGTGTATTACATACTAGCCGCCCTCTTCGACTAGCTTGTTAGTCGGGAATATAAATTCAATTGAATCTCATTGTTGCGTGAAATATTCATATATGGTTTGCCATTTTATTTTGTAAAGTCGCTTGGTGAGAAATTGAATACTTACATGACTCATTAAAAATTCCATCGGCAGATCATATCCGGTGAGTGACGTAGGGTTGCAATTTTTAAAAAAAGGTTGTCAATTTTGGCTCTTGCTTACTATGGCTACGGATTATGAAGATTTGGTTTGGGTTGGTTTTTATGGCACAAAAGCCATTTTTGGCCATGCTGCGGATTATGAAGAAGCCAACCAATGACAACAAATAATGTTGGACCAAGCTGAATGCCAAAAAGTGGGTGGCAAAAGAGGAAAACTGAGGTTTGGCAATTTTTTGAGGAGGACGAAAAAGTGAATGAAAAAAGAAAGACAGAAGGGAAGTTTGTAGCCGTCGTTTGTTGTGAACGTTGTTTGTGAACGAGATAAAAAGTGAAATCAAAGACGACGCAATTGACCGGATGATAATGAAATGCCATTGTGATAAAGCGCACCCTGACTGCGTTCCTATGTCCCAGATAAGTCACTCCATTTATTACTTTTTGGCAATCAATAACATTAAAATATAGCACCAGACCTTGATAGATATTTGAGTTAAAAATATGAAAGCTCACCAGCCAGGTTAATATTAACTTATATTGTCATTTCGGTATTGTGAATATGTTGTAAATAATTTCTTTGTATTATTCGGAACTAGCTTACTTTTTGAAATCAACTATACGATCTAAGCTAATAATTTTAGGAGAGTCACGGATTTGGAGGATAAACGTTACATCATGTGAATAATTTGATTTTCATAGTTCCCTTAAAAAAGCAATTTTAAACTTCAAATTGTTATAGACACTTCAGCCGTGTTCTTTTAGTAGCTTTGCATCTGTTCTGTTCATTGTCTACATGAACGTCCCTAATGGAATCAAGTAACTGTAGGAATCAATCTAGCATCTAATTGCACGTCGTCGGCACCTTTCTTATTCCTTATGCAAAATACTTGAAGCGTGCTAGCTGGATTAAAACATGCTGATAGAAAGAATTAAAACACAACAACCACAATCATTGAACTTACTAAATATATTTCCAAATATAATTATTATCTTAGAGGACTTCGTTTACAAATTTAACAGAAAAATTGATGAAACAAAAAAGAAAGTTAAATCCATTAGGACATTGCCTTAGCTTTCAATAATGGAAGTGAAAGACGGAATTAAATGTTATTTGGCAACGGTTTGAATCAGATTGCAACAATGAAAAGTACTGTTTTAAATTATGCCTTAAAATATTTTTACAAATTTATTAAAATTGGAGAAAAAAATACGGCATCTTCATTCATATCATTAAAAAGATGAGTTTTTAAATTTTCATATGGTGGCTGGTACTGATCAAAAATACTATTTTAAACTTGCACAATAAACGTGGAGCATTCTAATTTGTTAGTTATGCTTGTAAAGTGAGATGAATTGGTAAAATCAGTCCAGTTGTTGAGATTGGGAACACAGTCAAGGTTTCCTCTCCTAGAGAATGTATAATGAAGTAGTGTTTTTGTGATTTTTCTCAAAAATGAAGAATTGAGATGGAGAAGCGGCTATTGATGATGTATCTAGGATCATGAGCTTTCATATAAAATATCATTGAAAAGGTAATTTTTTGAACTTTCAGATGGTGTAAAAAGGATTTTCGTGCTGTAATATTTTCGGAAGTTATTAATGGAAAACGCCAAAATTTCGCTTAATTTTTAATTAATTAAAATTCTATATAAAATTTCAAAAAAGGCTTCCGAGGTGCACATTCCCACCCTCTAAAGTTGGTTTGTGCCAAATTTCGTAGCTCTAGGTCCAGCTGTAGAGAACCAATACACACACATTCTCCTTTATTATCATTAAAGATATGAAGATTTAATAGGTGGTTCAAAGGTTAAAATTTGTTAATAATTATTTTTACTTGTCTCAGTTATTACTTTATTTTGTTATGATATTTAGAAAATAATCTGCAAATTTTTTTCAACATCAGTGCGGTACATTTCATTTCCTGAGATTTATGTTCATAATTCTTCATTTTCTATTATTTTGCTTGTCGTTCAGTCAGACAATTCTTACTGCACCGATATTTAGCTAATTATCCCAAATAATTAATTATTATAATCAAATTCACTAATTAATACTTAATTACCTTTAATTAAATATAAAATTAATTATTATCTGTTATTTTGAAGTTACCTAAATTAGAAAAACTTTGCTGGGGGGGGCGCCCGTCGGAAAATTTCTGGCGCCGCCTTTGGAGGGTCGATGTGTACCCTCATTTCCCAATAGAAACACTTCGGTTTTCCATCCGATTCAGTTCCTGTTTGCAATAAAATAAGTGGGTGAGTTCAAACACGCTCTTTTTTCCAAGCATTCTGTTGCCACTCGGCACACTGCTTTCTACATCGACGCTGTTTCTTATCACTTGTGCAATAATTTCTTCAGTCGTTTTCAATTTTAAGTGCTTTTCATTGTTTAAATTCGATACAACTTTCAAACTACATACTGTTATGAACATGTAATGTTGCTTTCCCACAATGTTAGTCTTATGGTTGGAAAGAGACATTTACAGAGGTTCTTACTATCTATTGGGGAATGGAGGCCAACGACCCTCGACCTTGGCGACAAAATGAAGGATCTTAATGTTAAGCCAACCTTATGGTAAGCCCCAAGAAATGCAGAATCTTCTGAAAGGAGGTCGCTTACCTACGACACACTATTTCAGCAGGAGTTAAAAACGATCCAGAGAAAATTAAGGCAGTAGCCGATTGGCCTCGTCCAGAAAAGAGACATTTACAGAGGCTCGTACTACTTAACAGGGAATGGAGGCCAATGACCCCTAACCTTAGCGACTATTTTTGTGACAAAATGAAGGACATGAAAAATGATAGAATTTTATCGGTATCGCTATTAGGATCGGAGATGTACAGAATTTACTAGATGATTCTATGTGACATCACATCCTGTCAGAAAAAGTATAAAAACCCGGAGTACCGAGATGAGACAATCGTCATCTTTGAACATCTTCGGAGTTCGAAGAATCTCTTTGGAATCTTGCTCGCATTGCGACTTGGTCAGCTGTTTGACACTGAACGCTATTGTTTGTGCTATTACTCTGACTATTAGTGATTTGCTGTCTGCTCGTGTCACTAATTTGTGCAACTGCTGTTTTTCCTGTTACCTGCGCTTCGTGTTTTCTGGAATATTTGGGAATAAAGTGCTATTCTCTGTTATCTATCTTGCTTGTTGGACTATTTTCACCATACACACACCGGACGATTTTGTGTAACAATACAATTGTTTTATTTTACACATTGTTGGTGCTTACAGAATTTTAATAAACATAATTTTGTGTTTCTTTTCTGTGTAGTCAGACGTGCTGAGAGAAGGTAAGAGAAGCAAATTCCCTAGGGCTCCGGAGGGCTCATCTGTTGGACATATTTTTCTTATTTTCAAGATTATTTCATTTTATCCATTAGAAATGGGGCCCAGCATGAGTTGAACTGTATTTTTACATTTATTTTCTCAGAATAGTACAGAGTGCAGTGGAGAGAGTAAAGATGAAGGAAATAGAAATTAATAAGATTACTGGGATAGTTAAATTCAATTAAATCTCAAAATATTATTCATTATAATTAGTATTTGATGTCATGAGAGCATAGAGAAGTTATTGGGAAGTTTTGAGTGTGTGTGTGTGGAGGGGGCACAGGCCAGTACTTTGCCTCGAAGCCCAGCTCAACTCTCGGTGGCCCTGTATGCAGACAATTTTCCTACAATACAGCAAGTTAAATAAAATCTAAACAATTATTGCCAGGAAAAAAAACCTTCAAGATTATTACAAGCCTTTCATTAGGTGGTGTGCTTGGTTGCATGTTATTTTTCTTCTTCTTCTTTAAGGTTATCTAAGAGTTTATCGAATTATCCTATCCTTTCTTAGAAAGTCTTACGACTTTTAATTATCATTCATTACACAGTTTAGACAACAAAGCCACTTCACCTCATGATCTGACAATTTTACGGGTCCAAAAGCCTTTATTTTACTCGCAGTTCCTCTTTTTCTTTAATCGTTTATTTATTTCTACTAATGATAAAGGAGAATGTGTGTCTGTGTGTGAGTTGGAGCTCCAGAGTGCAAATCGCTGGACCTAGAGCTACGAAATTTGGTACAAATATACTTTGGAGGGTGGGAATGTGCACCCCAGAGCCCTTTTTTTTGAAATTTTAATTAATTAAAAATTAAGTGAAATATTGGAGTTTATTCTTAATAACTTCCAAAAATTTTACAGCACAAAAGACATTTTGACAACAAACAAAAAAATTACCTTTTCAATGATATCCATCTAGTTGCTGTATAATTTTTTTTTCTTCTAATTTTAATAATTTTTAAAAAATATTTTTTGGCATAATTTACAACAATACTTTTCATTGTTTCAACACAATTCAAACTGTTTTCATTATTTAAACAAATATTTATTTGCATGTTTCTCCTCCATAAGTTGAAAGCTACGGCAATATCTTAATGTTTAATCAGAGTGGCTACAGAAACTGCAAAAACAATTTCCCTGACTAAAGTTATATTTCCCTGATTTATGGCTACTAATTATATTAGTTTCCTGGCTTTCTCCGTACTCAGAATTACTGGCTGTGTACAATATACATTATTAAAAACACTTTTACCAGTTATTTAATATGAAAAAAATTAAATGTCATGAAATTTAATTTTTAAAAAATGGAATGAACATCTTAAAAAAATCTATTAAAACAGTATATTACATTCCTTATGTATGTAAAAAATACTGGAAATTTTAACAAAATACTTTGCTTCTAAAACTGCATAAGAATTCTAAGAAACATTAAAACTACTCTTTGCAACACAAGTTAAATTATGTTAAAAGTAAAGGTTATTATGATCTTTGCTCAAAACTTTAAAACAGTTCAATAACTAACTAGTGCTCTTTGCATGGGTACCAGAATAACATGTTGCAGCATAAATATAAAAATAGTATAATTATATGTACCTTATAATATGCATTTTAGCAAAGATTTAAACAAGAGAAACTGCCAAAATATTACTTCAAATCTTTATTCTTTAACAAATCATAAATTAATTGCTCTAATCAAAAACTTATGCTTTTATAAATGAATATAAGTTTTTTTTATTTCCATTTATTGTTACAAATAATGCTAGATACAAGATACTAATTATTAAGTTCCGTGATTTTTAGATATTTTTATGAATTTCCCTGATTTTTTCAGATTGATAAAATTTCCCTACTTTTCCCTGATATCCTGGTTCTGTCACCACCCTATTAATGCTATGTTTTAATCAGCATATTTTCATCCAACTAACAGGCTGCTGGAAGTAAAATATGCCACACCACTTTAAGGTTAAAGTCAAATGCATATTTTGCAAGAGGAATAAGAGAATGAAGTTGAAGCTAACAACATGCAATTGGACGTTACAAGACATGGACAGTATTTTGATTCCACTAGGGACCATCATGCAGACAATGAACAGAAAGGAACAAGGCTACTAAAAGAACATGGGTTAAATGCCTATCACAATTTGAAATTTAAAATTACTTTGCCAAGGGAACCATAAATATCAAATTATATATAAGAGATTCAGTGGAAATTATATTCCCGGCGAATAAACTGGTCGCCGAAGGCGTCTAGTTACAAATAAAATAAGTGCTTCCTCAACCAAAACATCCTTTTTTGAGGTTTGGCATTTCATAAGTAATCACGTCTACTGCTAACTGTGGAATGGAAAACCAAGTAGTGACAGTTTGAAACTGAATTGGAACCTAGCGCCGATTCACTAAATGACTCTTGTTGCCAACATCTTGAGTTGTTACTCGAGTCGGCGAAAACCGCCTCATGTGCCTTTACTCTAAATATGAACAAGTAGTTTTAAGTGACCGTCTCTGACTTTAAAGGCAGCTAATTAGGGGAAGGTTGCCTTATTTGGACCTCCTAGATATTTTTTAGGTGCAGAGATAGAGAAATAATTTCAACAAAAAAAAAGGAGTAGAATTTTTCGTAGTTTATTTCCCTTCAAAATAATATAATTAACTTTATAAGAAAAGCATTTTAAAGTAGCAAAAAATAGGTTATTAAATATGTGTTAGAGTCCAATTAAAGAAAATGGTTTTCTAAATTAGAACACCGATTTCTTTAAGTACAAATAAAGCAAAAGTATATTTTGCTTCTCAAATTCAGACAAGTACACAATGCACAAACTCGTATATGACATTTTACTCACTGTATCACTTCTTCCTTTGTTTCCTCACATATGACACAAAACCATGTACGAGTAGCTTTAGTATTTGTTCCTTTTGAACCAACATTTGATGTCTTTAATGTCTTTGTTTTACCATGTTCTAATTCTTATTAACCAGAACTAGTTATTATAACTGCTTTCTGGGCTATTCCAATTTAGGTAACTGTTTGTGACCCAGTCCGAGCAACTTTTTTAATTACACACAGAAAAAATTCACCTAACCTTTTCTTTAAACTATTTTAGTAATTTGTAGCCAAACAAGTTTCCCCTCTGGGGATACAGTAATATATTTTGCTACTTACTTGAAAACGGTGTAAGGACTACTAGTTTTTCGTTAAATATTTACTTGATATCTAAATGTAAACGCATGTTCACTAACTGCAGTCATGTAGTGCTTTCTCATAAAAATGATTTCATTCAACACCTTTATATCGTCGAATATAAGTTGCTTACTTACAGCCAAAATTTTTAATAGAACTGAAGTTATGAAAATTGTCCAATCTAGGCAACAGTCCCCTATAAATATGTATGAAAGGAAAGCAGAAAGACATACCTTTTTGTAGTCTTAAGTCCGCATAATGAAATATGCTTAATGCGAGAGATGAAGGCAAATGCTTGAAAGATGATATCAGAAGAGTTGCAAATCTTTCTGAAAAATCCGAGAAATAGTCCGACAGCCAGTCACTGGCTTTTGAAGACTGATCTCTGAGGTACTTAACCATGATGCACGAATGCTCACCAGTAACTTCACTCTAAAATGATATTGAAAAAATACAATTCTCTGTACAAACTGATATAGTATCGGAAAAATTAAATTGATAGCGATTTTTAAGTATAAGAACTTACCGTTGTTTGTCTGATATATAGAGGGGCAAATCCAGATTTTTTCCAAAACCTAAAAAACAAAGAAGAAAAGAAAAAAAAGTTTTCAGATGCCACCTGAATAATCATTACATATTCCACGACAGTTTACCATGTGGAAATGCAATATCTCTATCTTTATTTACTGCTAATAAAAGCAAATTTGCGCGCATCTGTCAGTCGGGGTTCTACAAGGTAGACCCTTTGGCCCAGAACTACAAAATTTGACTCAACCATATTTTCATTGACGAATGATGGGCAAATCATTTGATCATCAAAGGCGGCTAGTGTAGGAATAAATCTGGTATAGAAACACAAAATTACATAACTTTTATCATTATATTAGAGACTATGCGCTTCATTTAAATTAAAAATATACATAGAAACAAAATATTATCATGAAATAAATTGAAGACGTGCCATATAATTAACACTAGTTACTGCCAGAGAAAATATCTATGTCGAATGGCTACAGTATTTGGACTTATTGTATACATGCAAGTAATCAAGTTGATGCTATCTTTAAAGTGAATAGCAATTGCTCCAAAAAAGCACTAAAATCTTTTATTTTAATTATGGTCTTTAAATGGTAAAAGATTAAATTTGAGAGGATCTCAGACTGAAACTATTTTGGGTAAGAAGTTGTGTTTATCACTGGTGGACATCAAATTATAGAAGGAGGGTGCTAAAATTATAGAGGAACTTTTAATAGCTTAAAAACAGGGAATAGCTGTAATTAGGCATGCAATGATAGAAAATGTTGATCCGCAGAGCTGGGTTATCAAATAGGCAACTGCCTAGGGGCCTCGAGATTTTTTAAATGTTATTTTCAGAGTAATTTAACTTCTTTCTTTCATTTGATTTACAAGCACTATGTACTTGAATTTATTCAAATTAAAATCAAGCGTCATTTAAATTTCAGCCCATTATTCTTAGGATTTTTTTTCCATGTTTTCAAATTGGCTTGCAAACTAATGAGGTCCAATTTTTTTTTTCAGTCGGTTGAGACAAGTCAACAGTTTGACAAATTTTGTATTAGAGTATTTAGATTGGGCTAAAAAAAATTTTGTAATCTTTTTTATTATCAGTTAAATTCTTTTAACTTAATTTTTTTATACACAGGATATTAAAATTGGCTCTCTTGAAGGTGACTGACAATTAATTTTTGTATTGTGGAAGAAGGGGGTTGCTGCCCCAGGTGTCGTCCACATCATGTGACCAAGGTACAATATCACGAGACCCATTCTAAAATACCTCTCGTATTCCTTCACAATGGGATGTTAATATAGCTAATAAACTCCTGGCTTTAGAAACATAAATTAAACTGAAAAATACAATTTTTGAGTTACCCCTAAAGAAAGGTGTCTGGGGTATTCATTCCCTCCTCCCCCTTTAATATGCCACTGTATTAATAAATTGTGCTAAACACAGCACTTCGTAATCAGTATCTCTTTTTCTTTGCTAAGTTAAATAATTTTTTCTCTTTTAAATTCGTTCTCCTAAATTTCATTTTCATCTAATAGTTTGACTCAGATTAGCTTTCTGAACATGCAGACAAAAGGTACCTATAACAAAGAATACATTTCCCATTACAGTATGAAAGTTTTGCACTACTTTCTACTTGCATTTTCAATGATAACCACAGAATGAAATGACTTTGGTGAGAATAGTAGAAGTTTTTTTTCCTTCCCTTTAGTGTTTTGGCATGCAGAATATCTTTAGAATCAAGCACTTCTTTGGTTACATAAATATGATTTAATAAACACTCACTTAAATAATTCAGGGGTAAGACCATAGGATACACCTAAATAATCCAGGGGTTCCTGCTGTAGATCCTGAAGTTGTAAAAGCAAGGAAGAGCATCTCTCCTTTTTTCTTGAAGGTGAATTCGTACTGTCACATCCTGCTGTAAAGGTTCCACTATAAAATTGTGATAAAAGATGAAGAGCATGTCGTCCATATCCCATCTGAGAAAGCAAAAAATCTTAATATAAATAAAAGTCATTGTGGGTATGTGTGTATGTATGTGGCTATGTTCCACATCTCCTCCTAAACCAATGGACGGTTTTCAACCAAATTTTGTACACTTATTATTTAAGACAAGGGGAAGACACTTATGAACTTTTCTAAGTCCAAAAGTTAATTAAACAGGCAGTTAATTAGAAATTAACAACCAAAACCGTTTTTCCGCCATAACTTCGGAGCCCATTGTCCGACAAAAAATATTTTTATACCATTTTAAAGTTCAAATTTTTACCTTTTCAATCATACCAATTTTATTTCTGTGACATTTTCCCTTCGATTGTTATTAATTTTTAAAAGTTCCATAATTTTTAAATTCGTGCAGACGATTTTGAAATAACGAAGATTTATAGCTACTCCGTTGCTAGGCAATGGTTAGACTTTGAACTAATTCACCTTTTTTCTGAAAATTGTGCTTATTTTTATTAATATCCATATAATATAAATGCGAAAGTGTGTCTATTTGTCTGTTACGCATTTACGGCAAAACTACCAAACCGATTTGGATGAAAATTGGCAGAGTTGTAGCTTGAAACCCAGGAACGGACATAGGGTAGGTGACATCATGTTAAATTCATTATTTTTGATTAATAATTAACAAGTGATTTGCGATGAAGATTACTACTTTATTTTTCAATCAACTACCACGTGATCCTTAAGGAATGCGTAAACAAAATGAAATGTCACGTAATCCTTCAGAAAGGTGCAAGTATTTGAAATAACTTATTTTTAAAGTCAAGCATCACGTGACCTTGCTGAGAAAAGAAATAAATAATTAATTTGTGGAATAATAACTGAAAAATAGACGCCAGTGCAGAAAACCAATGATAGATATGATATAGCTTCAAGAGTTTTTGGATTAAAATTTAAAAACTAAAGTTAATTATAACTAAAGGAATATATCGTTCAATGTTTACTTAAAATAAGAACCTAACTTAGTGGAAAGCTTACCAAAATAATTCTTTATCCCTTTTTTTTTATCGACATCCAAGATTTGTTTGGCTGTTAAATTTGTAACCAAACGATTTGGATAATCACTGGCGGTTAAATTCTAAACCAAACGATTTAGCTAATTACAATAGTTTCATTTCGAATTTTAATGCTTTAAGAGCTAAGAAAGGATTGCATAAACCCAATGAACACGGAATTCGATGTTTTGTTTACTAAAGAAAGAACTGATTCGAACTTGGCGCTTGATACAGTTGCCAAATAGATTTGGCGATTGCTAGAGATTCAAACAGTATATTAAATTGGGACTTTTTTAAAATTGTTCACAGTATAGAGGAACTGATAAGCAAGGTTTATCCTTCCCTATAAGCTAATAAGAGGAATAGAGATTGTTTGTTGATTGGGTAATTTTGGCACTGACTAATGAAAGTTTAGGTCAGATAAATAAAAAAAGAATGCTTCACAAATGGAGGGATGTATTACAGAATATCTATCTGTAGATACGGTAATGGGCAATAACAAGTAAACTCATATCCTGTAGAGTTCTTCCACCCCATAGAATTGTCAGGGATACCTTCCGACAAGCTGAGATTAAAATTCGGTGTGCCAGAACTATTCATACGTAACCTCGATGTACCGAGACTGCGCAATGGCACACGGTTTCAAATTACACACTTAGGACCAAATGTCGTACTAGCTACTGATATGGCTGGCATAGCGAGAGTACTAAATTCTACGCATTCCGATAATACCGAAGGATTTACCATCCCAGTTCAAAAGGTAACAATTCCCTTTAAAATTAGCATTTGCCAGCCTCAGGGTCAGACACTCAAAGGGGCAGGCGTACATTTGGAAAAATCATATTTTTTCCATTGGTAACTATGTGTGGCATGTTCCCGTGTGTCCAGCCCATTAAACCTCTACATCGGTGCAAAAAACGTGAAACAATAAACGTCATATACAAAAGTGTATTGTCATATATAAACAATTTACCTAACTGCAACAGCAGACACATGTACAATACACTCCTGTTAGTCGTCCAATTATGTATTATCAACCATCAGAACTTTTAATTTCCCCTTTCTACATATAACGAAACATTTACATTCGTGAATTTAAAAAAAGTAACAATTCAAATTCTTCGCGCACGAAGTCGTGGGTAACAGCTAGTAAATAAATAAAAGAGAATGTTAAAAAATTCCTGTTGCCATGCAAGAAGGCTAAGGTAGATTTCTTTTGTCTGGAGATATTACGAAAAGAAAATTTCAGATTAGATCATACATCATATCATTAGAATTATATTTAGCTATTTATCCTTCTCCAATGAATCAAAGGTTTAGAAAATACAGCAATATTAACTAATACATAAGCGTTATGAAACTTTTTTATGTCAAGAATTCTGATTATAAATTTTTTCATATTGACAGACTCTTCTCATAAGAAGTGATAACAAAACTGTTAATGAGAAAAAAAATTTAGCCCCTACGATCTTTAAGTAAAATTAATAAAAAATTTTGTAAAAATGTTTGAAGGCATACTTTGTAATTTATAGGGAAGAGTTTCTGAATTTGGACAACCTGGGCACTTTTTAATAGACAGTGATGAAAAGTAATTTTAATGAAAAACAAGAAGTAGAAATTTTTTGTAGTTTATTTATCTTCAGAATACTGTCATTAATGTTTTATGAATTACTCTTTAAATTAGGGGAAAAAAAACAGCTTAAAAAATATGTCACCGGTCCAATCAAGGAAACCGGTTCTCTAGATTGGATCAAAAATCTCTTTAAGCACAATTAAATCAAAAAAATTTTTTATTTGCAAATTTTAATCACATTCATAATATATATTGATTTTCAAAGAATGTCTAAGCATTTTCTTTCGTTAGATATTCACTGTGGCTTAAATTCCTTATTGTGTTAATTACAGTACTTCATGTTTTTATGATTTTTGCTTTAGCAAAAATAAATTATTTTCTACCTTTAATTGCACTAATAAAATAATGCCTTTTACATAAAGCTTTATTTTTATTATTTCCTATTTCGTCGTTGTTCAGGATGAAGTCACCAAGTCCAAAACTATAGTTTTGAGATGTTGTCAGTTTAAACTTAATTAATTTTGAATTGTTAGGATAAGAGTAGTAAAAATTATTTTACACATTTCTGACTCCTACGCTTGATTTACAGATGCTTAGATAACAATTTTCTATCACTAAATAATTAATTGTGAATTCGAATTGACTACAGTAATCCGTCAAAAGGTTTTTGAGAACTTAGTGACTTCTGCCTGAAGGACGACGACTTGTTAGTCTTTAATACAATGTATAATTCACTATTATATTTATTATGGAATCTTGTAATTAATTTTTCACAAATTCACTACCAGATGGTGCCTCTCATAATGAATCAAAACTTCATCAACTTAAATGATTAGGTAGTAATTAAGTTCTGAAAATACTAAAATATTGTATTTTCATCAGGAATACACAACTGTACAGAATTTAAGAAGTGTAACACATCAGAAAATCAGTGAAAATTCAATTACAAAATCCCGCTTTACAAACATGAAGCAAGTAAATAAAAGTGTGAAAAAGAGCTGCATACTCTTTGATATTGTGGATGAGTAGCAATTCGCACAACTCGTGCACCAGACAATGCACAAAATCCTACATCTTGGAACTGCAAAATAAATAAAAATATCAGATATATCAATAAAAAATTTAAATTGTATTAATGAAATTCCATGCTTTCACGTGACAACAGTGGCAGTGACTTGGGGGAGGCCGTCGGTTCGCCCCCCCCCCTACACTTTTTGCAGAAAAAATTAGTTTTATTTCATTTTAGCTGCTTAAAACTAAGAATTATAAAACAGCAATAGTGTGCCGGAAAGCTAGCTAATTTTTAAATTAAAATCTTATATTTTGTTGCCACACCCCTGCACTCCCAGGTATTTATAGGTGCTTATAAATTTTTTGCCTACCCCCATCTGCCGCCACTATGTGCCAACATGAATTTGAATGGACATGTTCTTCAATTATGATGCTGTTTACCATACTGTGCAGATTTAATGGATGATTATGAAAATCCATCACTCCATGAAATTCTCTTATAAAAAGGTAACCAGTAAAATCATAAAACTGAAATAGTGTAAGAAATTTACCTGTTAATCGGCTATATCTAATAATCATCAAGAAGCATTCTAACTACACCTTTGTGGATCCAAAAAGCAAAAGCTTAATTTAGAATGATTTGAAATATTGATTACTATGGATTGTAATCTATATAAATACTTCTATTGTGGGGCTCCCAAAAAATGCTTATATAGTTATAGGATTTGGCAACATTTATAGCAATTGATCGATCACGTGATTTCACTTCCCAGACATAAACAAACGATGCCATTTAGTTTGAACCTTTTTTTTCAGTGAGTGAATAATGAATCTCAGCTATGTTGTTAAATATTAGCAAGAGAATGAGAGAAGACGAATTCAACATGCAAATGAATCAAGCGAAGAAGTTTCAAAAGGTGGTCAGGAAGGAAAAATAATTTGTTTCAACATGCTCAGTGTGTTAGCCAGACTTAAAAATACAGCACAGTCGCCAAAATGAAATCTCTTTTGGGCGATTAATTCACCAAATGTGATAATCCTGAAGTTTTTTTTCCATCCTTTTGAAGAGCTTTTTAACGGTTAGTGCGACTATGGTGACCTTGGTAACAAAACCGTATCGTGTTCTTAAGCCTTACTGATTCTCTTTATATATCTTGAAACTCTTATTTATGATTACTTATTTATTTTGTACTTTCATAATTTTCCATGTTCAGGTTTCTTGTTTTGTTTTCTTTTAAGATCAGCCATAAATGCTTTTTGCTAGGATGCAGAATATCCTCATTGTAGCAAGCGAAGCAAGCAGGGTTTCAATAGCAAACATTGGAGAATTGCTACGCAGTCCTTCAGGTGGTTGGCAAGTGTCAGTGATCAGGAGATAGAACCCCCTAATTTCAAACAAATGAATGCAAAATGAAGTTGGTGGAAGCAACTGAGATAATTACTTAACTTTGGAAAATAACTGCAAAAGGATTCATTTAGCATGTTATTAAGATAAATTGTTGCTTGAAAATATATCAATTAGGAATAAAAATGGATTTACGTTTTCTCTCTTCGCACTCTGAATACCAGGCACTCTAATGTAAGGTGATTTGAAGACGTTCCCCCTACCACCACACACACATTTCCATTTTCTAGTGTATGATGCATGGTGAAAGAAAGAACTGTAATTGCCAATAAATTCAACTTCGAAATTTTAACGAATTTCTACATTTCACATCTCCCTGAGTCTGAAAACACTATTTTTGGAGCCATGTATCTTTGACTTTGAATATCAGAAATCAAAAATGAAATGAGTAAGATGAATGAAACTTTGCATGTGGTTTTATCACCCGAATTGTAGACCTGTATCAAATTTCAGACCCACTCAGTCAACAGGTTGACTGCTTGTTAGCCTCTCTATTCATGTGTTTATGAATGTGACAATTGAAAAACGCAACAAGTTAGACGAGTGAGTTTTATCTGATAACTCAATTGAAATAATTACTAAAATTTTATAGCCACTGGTAAAAGGTGTATAAGCATTGATAAATCACATTAAATTCCTTTCAGATACAAATTATAAATTCTAAAAATTAATTACTAAAATCAAAACAATACCTCCAATTTACACAATAACTTGAAATTAAAGAACACTATCAGTTCATCTAAAACTGACCAAATAATTTTTTTTTTCAACAAAGTGTCTACTATTAATTAACATTAAAAATTCTCATCTCAATTAGCTGAACGTACATTTTAAAGCTGAACTCCATGTAAACGAAAGATAACTGGCACCACAAGATTATGAAGGGTGTAGTGGAACTGGAACACCGTTCCGAAACTGCTTTTTTATGAGAAATAAATAAGAAAAACCTCCTTAAAACAGTACAATTTCTGACACCCAGGTTAGAGCATTCTGGCACTGCTTATTTTCAAACTACACAACTGCAGATTAACCTTTTAGATTAGAAAGATTAGTTTTCTTTAATTATGAAGTAAGTCTTAAAAAGCAAACCTGTTGCGATATAACCCAAGGAATGAGATCACCGGAGGCTCTTCTCCCTTCAGACTGTTCAAACTGGCTCGTCTCCACAGATATTTGGCCTTCAAGACAAACCTGCAATGTATACATTTAAACTAAAATACATAAAAATAAGTGAATAAAAATATATAAAAAAACTATATATATATCTTAAATAATTTCAGGGGATGCTAGGGTTGCACAAAACATTAGGTAATAAATTATTCAATTATTATTGCACTTAGGGCAGTGCATGGCTAAGGTAATTGGAAGGATGAAGATTCTAGCCTCAGGCTGTGTTCTCAATCAGCATTATTAAAAAAATTGCTTGACCAATGTGCATTTGAGCAGCTAAGGTTGGGCTGGCTGTTGGGAGTTTTCCTCCAAATGAAACACAAATGTGGATCAGTTCCTCCTTAAAGTCCTCCAAGAAGGCAAGCTTCCTCCCATATACTAGCACAAAGGTTAAATTTCTACCTCAGATGATATCAAGGTGTTTTGACAATCAGAAGCATGAGTCCTTATCTAGTTATGCTAGATCAATTTGGATTAATCACAACAACATTATTATTTTGCATGCTAAAATGTGCACAAAATTAAATTCAAATCGCAGCTGATTAAATATGATGTGAAATCAGGTTATTGAAAATGAATGTTGAGGAAAAACAAGGATGTAGAATAATCAGATGTTTAACCCCTTTGAGGACGACTGTCATGCGAGCGTGCCAACTTCTTGTAGTGTCACACGTGCTGCCGTCCTCAAAGGGTTTAATACAAGGTGGTCCAAATATGATCGGGAATAATTTTAAAAAATTAATTGCCAAACGCTTATTTGAATGTGTCAGTCTTAACATACTCCCTTCCAGAGTCAACACATTTTGACGTAGGACTACGTACCTCCCATTGGGGAAGGAATTTGATTCACACACCACAAAAAACGTTGTATGGGAGATCCTTTATATCTCGGTAACTACATATGTTAAAAACAAAACTAATGTATTATTTTAGAGATAAAGGGTAACAACAGAAGTTACAAAAAAAAAAAAAATGTGAAAATCGGAAAAGAGTCATGCGAGTAAAGTAGTCTATGCCTTTAACATAAGCGGCTGTTTGAAAAAGAAGCCTCCCATCATTTTTTTCCAAGCATACTGATGCCCTTTTTCAAAAAAAGGTTTTGACAGCATATCCACTCCTGAAAAGTCTGGGTGATGCTGTTGTTTGCAAACCACATGCCTTGCACAGGTAGCCCACTTTGAAACACTTACAACACTCAAATACACAGCTCTGTAAGATATATTCTTCCCCGTATTGTTTTTGGAGTCTGTGATAAATATCAGATGAATGGACATTATTTCCAATGAAGAATTTGATCACAATGCATTGTTCTACGCTCGGCAGTATCGACTGTTGGCTCATCACCATAGCAACTCCCAAACAGAACTGAACAGGTTCTAACCTGAGCAGGATGGAGGTCATGCTCTATTTTCTCAAGGTCTTACAGCTACTGCACAGTGCAGCTTGTTTACACACAAATCAACCCTGATCATATTTGAGCCATCTTGTATTTATAGAAACAATACACACACTTTAGTTACTAAGCAACCAGCAATGATGAGTTTAGCAGCTAGTCAAACAATATAACTAAAGAGAATAAAATATTTACCTGAACAGCACATAAAACATTAGACAAACTATTGGAGTTAATACTCTCACGTGGCAATAAGCAGAAAATATGGTGAGCAGGTGCATCACCCATCATCAATAAATCATTGGGAGAATTCTTGTAATGAGAAGAAACAAATAAAGAAACAATGTCCTGTAAGAATTTCTCTGCAAACTTATTATAGCTGAATAATGCATCTCTGTTAACATAATATCTTTGTAGGCAGTCAAGGTTAATTCCCGACAACTTAAACAACAATAATTTTACATGTGCAATTTGTATTAAGATATACTGTAATCCTTCATTTAAAAAATTATTATAAACTCCATGATATTTAATCCATAAATAATAAAAAAAATGTAATCATTTATAAACAGAACAGAAGAAACAGAAAAATTCTTTATTTCATATCACTTGTTAACATACCATTAAAGTTAGGTTAAATGTTAGAATACACTAGCAAATAACAACCTGTATTTCTGAGAACATAGCTGTTTCTCTTACTGAACTTACTTTCTTTCTTACTGAATCATTATGGACCTTCAGAGAGAATAATATATAATGGGGCAGCTCAGGTACAGGCATTGCAGAACTACACCCCCCCTCCCAACTTTTTGTTGAAGAATAAATTTAATCACTTATTTATTCGATTTTGCATAAAATATTTAAATCCACAACCAACATGATGGCATTTTTTCAGCCAGTATGTATGTCAAGTGTTTTGCATTGAAAGACAATTGTTTCAGTGACCACAATCAGTTTCCATTGAAGGAGGGAGAAAAAAATTTCTTGAAGGACTAAATTTTCCCTTGGTGCCAATTTCCTTCTATTGCTATTTTTTAAAATGACTTTTAATTGAATAAGGGACTGTAGAAAAGCCCAGTTCAAGTAATGTTTGAAACAGGGTTTTAAATATTTTGTTTAAGCCCAAAATTTGAAAAAGAATTAGAAAATGAATGATAATTCAAGATAAATAAAAAAAAATTAAATTAAAATAGACTTTTATTGTATTGAATTTGAATGAAATTTTCTATATTCCAAATATTTTTTTGATAATTTTTACTTAAAAATATCGTAGAATCTGAAAGAAGATACTTCAAAAATTTCCACGACCCCAATAATATTCTGTGCTATCTTATTTGGGGTCATGACTCATAGCTTAAGAAACTCTACCTTAGAATAAAACAGGGATAGCTTCAAGGAACAACTTCTTCGAGAATATCAATAATTGCATTCTCTTCTAAAAATTTAGCAGTAAACCTGTAAACAGGTGTAATAGAATAGAATGCATTAATCATTTTTTTCCCATCTTGAAAGTTCCTGCTTCTTTATCAGAGCTTGAACTCTGCTTTATAATAATTAAAAAGAATAACATATTTTCTTAATCAAACTATAACTTGGGATAGGTTACATGCAATTGCAATGATTTCAACAGATAAAATATTTTATAATAGTTTAACGAATATCAAAGTAAAATTTATCTTTTCACAAGAAACATAACAAGGATGGATTTCTTTTTAGTAATTCTTAATAACACTAATAAATAGCTTTTGATTACACTACTTTTTTTCCCATTATGACTCACACATTCTTGTAAATTGGGTAGAAATAATTCCTCACATGTACATTTCATTTTGACCTTACAATTCATTTAATCATTTTATTGTTCAACTGCAGTAGTGCAAATCTTTATAAATGCAACAAGGAACACAGTAGGAAAAGTAATTGAAAAATTAATCTCAAGCTGAAATCTTATATTACAATTAATTAATTAAAATGCTTATCTATAAGTAAAAAATGTACTAACTCGCTATTGTATTATTTATTAAAATTATAAGTATTAAATTATTCAAAATTAATTAAAAAAGGCAAAAAGTATAATTGGTGCAAATATACTTCACTGTGCAGTGGAAGATCAAAAGTCGCCATGTCATAAGCCATAACTGATACAGACCATGGAATTCAGAGATCTGCTTAATTATTTCATTTTATCTCTCATTAAAAAAATTGAACTCTAGGATATAAGTATAAAAAAATGTTGAATTGCATACCATAAATTTAAATTAATATAAGTCATAAAAACATTAACGTGGAGGGAAAAACAAAAGAAAGATAATGTAGTATGTTTATCACTCTTCCTAAAGTGAAGATTAAATTAAAAGTAGAATTTTATTATAGGTTAACTGTGCATATATTTACAAATCTTCCAAAAAGGAATTTTTATTCTACTCCAATAGAACTGGGGGAAACTCTACTCTACTCTACATACTAGATTACTCTATTGCTACTAATAGCCTGCAAAAGCTTACTCAATTGCCACCAGCAAACCATGCTGTTCTATTTTCCAAAATCGCCGGATAAATGCTCTGCTTTCACCTTTTCAATAGTACCCACTCTTGATGCAAGTTGAATCTATTTATATTTTACTTTTCTTATGTCACTTTGCTTTTTATTGGTATGTGTCAAATCAGTTTATCGCCTCTAGTTCTATGTTAACCTCCAAATTTAGAAACCTGAATTCTCCAAACATGATAGACTCTGTTATATACTTCAAGCAGATCTTCTAGCTCTCATTAATTTAATAAGCACAGAAGCAGATGCATTCATTTACAAGGTAATTTTTATACAATAAAATTTAATACCCACTCCTACAAATAATATAATATTTTAAGTAAAAATATTTTAAGAATATATGTTATAACTTTCATAAACCTTTTAATGCACTCTAATTTCATTAAAAAAATAATAAAAGAAATTCAGTGAATTTTCAGATCTATCCTTACATTTCATGCATGTAAACACATAGTATTTATATTTCAAATTGCTTTTTAAGAACATGATGATTTTAGAAGATCATTAAAGGATACAAGTCACATTCCTTAAATTTGGGTGGTTCACAATCAAAGCAAGGAAGATCCATTGAAGCATCTAAACACAATAATCTGTTCAGCCACGATTCAACACTGTCCTCACTGGCATAGCGAACAGCAGCTTCTAATTGAATCTCATACAAAACAGGATCTACAATAATAAAAGATAAGACTGGATGTTTTTTTTATTGTCTATTACTTACAAAATGTAGAAACAATTTTCTGGAATTAAAAATTCTCAAGTTTATAATGATAGCTTATATAAATAATTATCTGAACCCGGCAATGCTTTGCTATTGCTAGATTTGAGAATATATATAGATCAAAATGAACACAATTGAAAGTTTCATATCAATTATTGTATTTATTTAAAATTATATATATATAAGGCAGTGTTTGTACGTGTGTTTTGATGTGTGTGTATCAATTTACTTGGTCACTTGAATTTCCAATGAAATATATTTTTAAAAATTTGTGGTTAGCATCCATAAATGGTAACAAAGAGCCTGCTGTTTGATATATTTGTCCTTGAATCTTTGCATAAAATTTGTGGATCTATAACCAGCAAAAATGAAAGAAGGAAATACTTCAAATTCTTATACAAATATTGCCTTTTAGACTAGTAAAATTAACTGTAGCTCCTTCGAATTACTTTTTAAAAGTTCTGCATGTCATTTTTAAGAATTAAATTAATAAATTAACTGATAAGTTGGTTCGGAAGTTTTTAAAATGTTGTATTGTCATCAAGAATATACAAATGTACAAAATTTGAAAACTCTAATACTGGGAAAGCAAAAAATCGATTACAAATTTCCCTTTTTACTAACATGAAACGAGTCAAGTTAAATATAAGTGTGTAATTAATGAAGACTCACATTCTGTTGCTGGTGCAATGCTTTGGCTCCGTAACTGATTTAATAGTTTTAAGGATAAGGACCTGCCAGTACCCTCATACCTGAAACAAAAACACGAATCAAAGACTGTCAGTTCAATATATATCAATTTTAATTCATGGAAAACTGGGACAAACATACAATGTGTTTTAAAAGATCACTCGAGGTGTAAATTGGCAATGTATAATACAGCAAAGTTGAAAGTAACTTAGGAATTCAGCCTTGAAGTATTTCTTTCACAAGTTCAACAATTATTCCACGTGCACAATAAGTGATATTGCATTTTCACATGGATAATATTTTCAATTGTATGCAGGCACCCATACAAAACTACCACAAAGAAATTAAAAAAGCAATTACTAAAGACGACAAAGCATTGAAATTAATTAAAATTAAGGCCCAATAGATACTTGTATTATTTGAAAGTTAAGAGACAAAAAGAAGGATTTTTATTGCATATGCCTATAACCAGTGGCGAATCCAGGGGAGGGGCTATCGGGCTGCAGCCTCCCCAGAGCTAAACCAAAATTCTTGATTTAATTTAAAATCACTACATCTGTTTGATCTTAATTTTCATTTTAAAGAATAGTAACAAATTCGTGACAACATTGCTTTCTGACTTGACAGGCTCGAAAATATTCCTACTTTTCTAGTCATTCCACTTGCACTTGTAGCATTGGTGCGGTCGAAAGCATTTTTTGGCCAGTTATTTCATCGTATTTTTTATTAAATTATCGAAAGTATTGTAGTGTTCTTTATTATTTTTATTGTCAGGAGAGGAAAGCCTGTAAAGTTAAAGTGTTTTGGTTTATATAACCCATGAGGTTTGACATTCGTCACTATGATACAAAATTTTTATGCCCTCCCCCCCCCCCCCCCGACCCGAATCCTGGAATCGCCACTGCCTATAACTAAAACTAAGATTACAAATGCAGCACTTTTAGCAGGATAGAGAAAATTTTAACTATAGGATATCTTTACCTATACACATCAGTTTAAAAAAATCAAACTAATTAAACTAAAAATAAACTTTTGTTTTTAATATTAAACTAATTAAAATAACTAATTTAGCAACCCCCAAAACAAAAGAACAAAATACTTTCATAAAACTTTACTAAAATGTTGTGGAAGTATAGATTAAATATTGAAAATCAAAAGTTTAACCCCCTCTTTAAATCTAAGTAAATTTCTTTGGCTTTATTATCAGTTCATTATTGTTTTATTACTTTTTATAATGCATTTTAAGACAAAAAATATATTAATTAACAAATCAAAATTGAAGACCATGCATGAGATAGATCTGCAGCACAAATTATGCAAGTTTCATTAAAATTCAATTATGAATTTGAATGCTGTGTTAAAATGAAATATACAAACAGACAGACATAACATTTTTGCCACATTATAACATTAGCTACATTTAAAATTTTATATAATGATTGTCTAATTTTAGACAATACAAACTCTAAAAAAAAAAAAAAAAAAAAAAAAAATCTTCACATCAATCTTTACAAACATTATTTGATTATTATCATTTACTAAGGTAATGAATGACAAAAAAAATTATTACAAAACAAATACCCATTTATCGTAGAAGCCATTAGAACAGTACATGAATCCATCCACTTCTTAACCAAAGGTAAAGGAATAGCAGCTGCTTCATCAATTACAATGAGATCAGCACCTCCTGATTTGTGAAAATCAACTGGAGAAAGATAACATACTTTCCTTGGATGTTTTCTAGAAACTTTAATTCCAGTTATAAAAGTTGTATAGTTTACATCACTCTTTTGAACTTGAAGATTGTCACCTTCCTAAGAACAAAATTACAAAATAAATGCTTAATTTAGTTAGTTATATAATGTTCCATCTATGCAGCAACACTAGGGTTATTTTGGAACGGTAGTCATAATTTTGAACCATGGACAGATGACACTTGTGCCGGTACCCTCATCTCCAAACTTCCATGCCACATCAGTGAGAGGACATTTGGCCCCAATGGATTTAAAGTGCATCAGTCCTGATTACATGGCGGTTCTTTGATGGAATCAGGTTTCAAACCTGGAACACTGTGGCCCCAATGCTGAGACTTTACAACCAGGCCAATGCAGTCCTCACAAAATAAATGCAAAAGATGAGCAAAGGAAGACTTCAGGAATATTATTGTAAAATTGAGAATATTAGTGAATGCTTGTTTTTTTTATTTAATGTTGCTACTGATTTTATTACTTTTAAAATTATTTGCATAAAATCTTAAAAGTTATACAGCAAACTTTTTATTTAACAGACATGAAATCAACAAACAGAATTTGAACAATGTCCTTGAGCTTTCTTTCAACTTTCTAATAAACTTTAAGACTTTTTCACCCTTCTAATATGCAATATAAGGAGTGTTTTGTTACTTATATGTTATGTTAACTAAAAATTTTACATTATACAGCACAATTTTGAGTGTAAAATAATGTTAATAACACAATTCATGATTTAATGAATTTATAGTTTGTGATTTTGTAGGTACCCTTTTATCCTAGTCATTTCACAAATAAAAACCTTACCCTGCTTTTTTATGAGATTGAAAGAATTTTTCTGGAAACAATTTCTACAGTTAGTAAGCATTCAGTTTTCTGCAATTGTAAAACAACTATTTTTTAATGTACGACTATGTTGCTCTCATTGGGGTCTCAGGAAGGAAATTGATTCACATGCCAAAACGCCACAAAACTTGGTATGGGAGATCCTCTATATCTCAGTAACTACATATGTTAAAAACATAATTAATGTCTTATTTTAGAGATAAAGGGTAACAACAGAAGTTACAAAAAAAACTTATTTAAACTTAAAAACTTACGAGAAACAAAAGAGTCACGCAAGTAAAGTAGTCCTATGCCTTTAACATCAGCAGCTGTTTGAAAAGACAGCGTCCCGTTATTTTTTTGGTAAGTGTCACTTTTTCAGAAAAAATGTTATTTTAAATTCATATTAAATAATAGGATCTGAAGTCAAATTGTGAATTTGAAGGTTAAAACTTAAAGCATACAAGATTACAAAAATGTTTTTTTTTTTGTCTCCAATTAATTTTCTTAGGTTCAGGTTTCTTTTTTTCCTGTTAAATCCATTTTAATGGGTTCATTACAGAAATATCACCATATTCAAGAGATTTGCTGTCTCAGTCTTTAGAGACAAAAAAATGCCACAAATATTCAAGCTACTTTAACTGAATGTTAATAAATCAATTTCAAGTGGTCTGAATTGAAATTCTATTATCTGAAAGACACGGAAAGGTAAATTTATTTCGAGTGACATTCAAATTTTACTGAGCATTCTGCACACAAACTGACTCTGAATTCTCTTTATTACTCTTTCCAAATACAGTAGAACCCCGCTAATCTGAACTAAATGGGACTGGTGTCTGTTTGAATTACAAAAAATTCGGATTACCTGAAATTCCGATAAAAATAGAAAAGTTACGTGCTAAAAAAAAATGTAAGTTATAAGTACTCAGTACTACTATCTCTTGAATTCTTTTATTGAAAAGCAATAGAAAGAGAATATGTCTCCCTTTTCATTAGAATAATGGATGTGCTCCTGCATGAAGTGACCTTATCCTTGAATTATTAGTTTCTTCAATGTGTACAAAATTATGCATGCTGAAAAAGTACTTTTTTTTTGTTTTTAGTATGTATATTTAAATCTTTTCAGGTAATCTTTTCAATTACATATAATTTTCAAAAATAAAATCGGTTCGGATTAACTGGAATTTCGGATTAGTGGGGTTCTACTGTAATATTGATATATCTTTTTTCTTTTTCATACAAGTTTCTATGTATATTGAATTTATGATACTTTTGCGAAGTCTGCTATTCCCCATGAATTTCTTTTGTGATACAGAAATTCAAGAGCACTTAAACAAAGTATTTATGCAATAATTGTACCTTCACCATATTTGAGAAGGCTTATTGGGTAATAACCACAAGAAATATACATAATAACTCTCAAGCTGCAAACTAGGTTCTTAGTTTAATAATTTTATTAACTTTTTAATCAAAATCAGTATTAGTCTTACTGAAGCATACAAATAAAAAACTTGATGGACAAAAACATTTTAAAAAGGTAACTTGGACGGGGAAAAACATGTAGTTAGCATCTGATGAAGAATGATAGCTGTCTAACCTTAGAAAGATTACTCTGGAGTCTTTTGATTCAATGGGAATGACCAAATAATATAACTAACTCTGCATCTATAGTTACACTATCAAAGGAACTTCACTTTTTATAAACTGCCAACGAGGTTCAGACTTCCAATGTCATCTGTAGTGACCTTCAAGTTAGAACAATGCAATTTAATATGTGGCTTTGGCAACAAAATTCTAGATCTGTATAAAATGTTGGATTCAACAGGTCAAAACGAATACAAGATTCTCTTCAATATACGACAAAGTAACACATAAGACACAACATATTATGGAAGTATACGAGAATATGGAGGGAGAACATTCTTGCACCTATTAATTTTAATAATTAATAAAATTTATTTTTCTGCACTTCATCCTCTTTTGTTATTCCACACCTGCCTAAAGAGGTGTTCTTTGAAGTTTGAAAATTATTTATACATAGAAAAACCACTTACTTTGTAGCCTAAAGCAGTAAGGCCTTTCAAAAGGAAATTAAATAAGGTTTGCACATTCTCTAGATGGGGAGCAGTTACAAATACATTGGAATATTTTGAAGCCACTGCCAGGGAGATAGATAAACCAAGTACTGCTGACTTCCCTCGTCCTCTTGCAGAAGTTAAAGAGACAACAGAGAGCCTATTCCTGCATTTAAGAGTTGCATACACTTTTTCTAGGGAAGATAGCTGATCTAATGTGCAGCTGATTTCCAGAATTTTCTTCACATCATCTGAGAATGAAGAGTTTGATATGGACTCAGCAATCTGTAGAGCATTGTCATTCTGAAATCATATATAAAGGTAATGACTGACCAGGTTGCATGTTTGCTACACACAGTGGTGGCTTGTGCACAGTAACCATAGGAGTGCAATAACTTATAATACCACACTGAGCAGTGATGCATTTTTGTATAACTTAAATTTTGACTTTTTCAATTATTTTTTAATAATTTAATAAATTATTAATAAAAACCAATAGTTATATTTTTGGATAGATGCAGGTAATTTTTTAATAAAATTGTAACTTTATCAGTATTAATTTTTAATTAATTTTAATTAAAAATGTGACTTCAAAAGAAATTTTCAGAATTACTCTTCCTGCATTCCTTACTATTGTTTATAAAGATATACTGAAATGTGACTGAACAATAAAAAAGTCTGGAAGTGCAAGGTTAAAATAGAGAAACATGTAGGGAAATGATTTTTGTATTTATTTATTATTTTTCATTTTCTTATTTATTTTCAAACTTTCGGCAATTTTTTTTCCGCAGTTGAAAAATGTTTAAAACACTGTTTCTAACATCTCTAGGACTGTATTTTTCAACAATCCCATCTCCCTTCAAAACTTCGTGTATAAAAATATAGTACATTATTATAGCACATGCCCAGCTACAAAGAGAAGTATAACATTTTCTTTACAGACTGAAAGTGGTAAAAGGGAAATTGCTAACGGATTTAAATATTATGTGCATACATTAGTGATTAAAAAAAGTGAAACTGAAAACAGCTGGGATGCTGCAGTTTTGCAATGCCTATACACAAGCTGCCTCTGGCTACACATAAAACTGTTAAAAATTGCTATGGAATTCATAGGTAATTAATAGCTTTTTAAGAAAATCATAAACATGAATTAAAAGAAGTCAGAAAAAACATATTTAAATAAAATTGAAAATTGTACACACAATTTTTTAAAATTCTGAGTTCAAAATCTTGAAATGCAATATGTTTTATTACAGACATTTTGGAATTCCATATTTTGAAATTTAGATTTAAATCATATTTTTTTTCTTAGAATGTAAATTTGATTTAAAAATTTTAAAATGTATACAGTCTAATAATCTTGCACAAGACTTATTTGGGATAACAAGAGAAACTGAATTTGAATTTAGAAATAATCGAGGCTTCTCCGCACCATCTGAGAATACCAAGAATTTGAAAATAAAGAGAGGAAAACTGTTTAACTTTCATTTAGAATGCTTTTTTCATTTGTCATGCAATCTTAAAAGAATTAAATAATTGCTTTTTGAAAAATTTTTTTTTGTTTAATCTAAAAGGTAATCAGCAATAAATCTGCAACGATTCAAGACTTCAGAAATCAAAATTTTTAAAAAGTCATTGAAAAGTCAATAAAAAAAAAAATTGATTACAAAAGTCTATTGATTTATAGATCCTTCTTTTTTTAGAAAGCAAAATGAAATAAAATAAATAAACAAATAAATATTAAAATTATTTACACAGAATTCATAGTCAGAAATCAATTGTTTAGTAATGTTCAGTATTTCAAAAATAGAATAAAGAATTCTGCTAAGAATCAGCTTGTTCGTTTATAGTTATTACCGCAGCTCAAAAATTAAATCACAACAATAAAATTATATTAAAATTACTTAAAGTGTACTAAAATTTATTGTTAAAATTCCAGAAAATTGCAAAAAAAATTAGATACCTTGTTTTCTAAAAATTTAGGAGTGGCATCAAATATTTTAGGCAAACTCTTTACTTCTAATGTATCATCAAGAATCAGGCAGTTTTCACAAGACATTAGAGACAAAACAAATCGTTTATTAAATCTAGGACTGACTTCATGGTGTGCTTCAGTTACCCAACGAGAATGCACATCCTGAAAAAATATAATTGAACATATATTCTGGGGGTGCTTAAAAAAAGCAACAATATCAATACTTTACATAATTTTGTTATTATATCTGAACGCCTAGGAAATAATAAATAAATAGAATGCTTTGAAAACCAGCTAAATTAGAGAGAATTATGTTTTTGATAGCAATAACAAAAAAGTTTCAGCAGCTAAAAAATTAGTGTTATTTTGACAGAATCAAAAGAATCTTCTTCATTTTTCAAATTAGGAATTACAGGATTTATGCATTCTTCTCTGAACAGAATTATATTAAATACAATGAAACCTGTGTATAACGATATTGTCTATAATAATAAACCGGTCTATAATGATATTTCTTTTGGTTGTAGAGGAATTCACATTTATTCGATGCATTTTAAACCTGTCTTCAATGAGAATCATACTTTAAACTCACCTGCTTATAACAATAATTTTACCTCTTTAGAAAACTGGTACAGTACAAATCCAATTTTTTTTCTTCGAAAACAACATCCAATGGTCAAGAATATGTCAGATAACAGAGACCGGGGTGGGGGGGGGGGGACAGAAACCAAAGCCTGTTGTGGCATGCACAGATGTTTGTTGTCTCTAAATCCTGGTGGGCGGTAACCTGCTCATTGGCATTTAGCACTCTGGACTGACCACTTTTTCTTTGAAATTGTTTTTTGATGAATTTAGGATGTGCAGCGAATGCACCGTGAATCTAGGATAATGCAGCAGAAAACATTAGCACTTCTAAAAAAACTATAAATAATTTCAGAAATCGATCAGGAATTAAAGCAAGTTGATGCTGCTAAAAAAATTGGGATTTTCAGTCAACAATAGCTATATTTTTGGAAGAAAAAAAAAAGACATAGAAGATGCTATAGAAAAAAAGTGGATAGCAAGGCTGAAACAAAAAGGTGCCATAAATGATGATGCTGACAAAGTTTTCAAGTAACAATTTCATTTTGAAGTTCATAAGAAAGTTTAAATATAAAATTTTATATCAGTATATAGTATAAAAAATTGTATATTTTATATGTTTTCAAAATACAATTTATATCAGGAATTATTTGTAAGATAAATCAATAATCACAGTAAAATATGTTAGTATATTAATACATGGCACACACATATAAACATTTGATGTGCAAATCCTCAAATTGTCGAAAATGATAGCCTGTCTATAATAACTAGGGTCGCCCAGCGGTTCGACCATAATTCATTAAATATTTACGTTTGAACGTTATTGAGGTTCTTTTGTCAAAGAGTATACCTCTATAATCATTGCATATAATCTTTTTGAATTTTGTTCTATTACGTCAGCTATGAGCGTGTACAAATATGTCATTATGAATTAATTTTTGAATTATTTGAAAAATACGAACAATAGGAAAAATGAGGTATAGCTTGGCTAAGTCATATTTTAAAAAAATAACACATTTTTTGACATTTCCTTGGGGTTTTTTTTATTGCTATACTGGCCAGGTTTCGCCAAGGCTACACAGTTAATTTGTCTATCTTTGTCAAATTATATAAAATTTAAATAAAAAATTAATACAAAAAATGAAATAAAGAATACATGCTTTGTATTTTTTTAATATATTTTTTATTGAAACAAAAAACCCAGGCAGTTAAAAAAATAAATGTTGTCCGACTGTTGAAGACAGACTTTTATGCGTTTGGCATTCAGTATGAACGTAAACATTGAATGTTTTATTTTATTTAATGTATTAGTAATACATACTATATATAAATTCCTTAGAGACAATCTCTACTCTGTGCGACTGTTTGACCACAGACTAATATGTGTTTGACATTGACAGATTTAAATCATCCCTGTTTTTGTATTTCACTCTGAAGAGTTTTTTTTTTTAAATAAATAATCTAAATAAACTTCCTCTTGGAGGGGATTTCACAGCGGGGGGATTAAATCAATTACAAATCATCCACTTCGAATTCACTCAGCTAATTTTTTACAGTGTATGAACATAAAGAATGATTTTATTTCATTTAATTTAATGTATTTGTAACACATATTATACATAAATTTTATCTTTCTGCACTCCTTCTCCATATGAACTTTAACTATGCCAAATCTCACACTCCTCCGTGCACGCAATGTGCATAAAAAGGGGTACAAAGTTTTTTCTTCACATATTAATATATAGATATATTTTCCAGATCCCAACAATATCATATATAGACAGGTTTTACAGTAAATTGAAATTATATGTAATGAAATAAGACAGTAAGAGAGTATATGGTAGATTCTAATTTATGGGGATTATAATTATGATATAGAGGAAGATAAAGATCTCTCATTAAAGAAAGACAACACACAATTTTTTTAAAATTAAATAATATTTAAAAAATAAATTTTTGCTTTCCAGTTTGATCATATATTTGCAAATACTAATAAATAAAAAATATTTAAAAAAATCCTGATAATAGTAAGAATGGAATATATATAAATCTACATCTAATACTATGGAAAATGGAAAAAAAAAAAAAAAATCAGCCAATGAATTTATATCATCTCTACTAATAATAAAAGTGAATGCATGTCTCTGTGTGTGTTTGCGCTCTACAGGGCCAATTGTTTGACCAAGAGATATCAAATTTAGCATAAATATACTTTGAAGGAAGGAAATGTGCATCTTGGAGATTTTTTTTTTTGAAATTTTAATTAATTAAAAAGTAAGTGAAATTTTTGTATGTTTTTTGGTAATAACTTTCAAAAATATTAAGGCACAAAAATACTTTTTTCATAATCTTAAAATTCAAAAAACTATCGTTCGCAAATATTTTTTAATATTTAATTATTTCATTTGCTATTAATTTTAAAAATTATTTTAAACTTATATTTTGCTATAAAAACAGCATATCATAAATTCTGAAACTGAATGCAAAACAATCATAATAAATGTTCAGTTCAATATAGTGATAATAATAATCAAAGAGAGATTTTATCATATATAAGTAATAGAAAAAGATTTTACCATATCCATCAAAAAGAGATCTTCCAAGGTGGCAACATTCTGAAGCAGAAATAGGATCATACCTCCTCCTCCCACACATTCTACAATACGTGCCAACACATTTGGAGTTAATGCTTCAAAATCTTGAATAATCAGCATTCCAAATGTCTGACCCAATACTTTATCAGATTCACTAGAAGTAATAATGTCTATATGGATTTTATTGAATAAAACAAACAATTCTTAAGAGAGTTATTTAGAGAACAAAATTCAATAGCTAGAGATAAAAAAAAATGATATTTTTTAAAACAAATTTGATAAAACGTACTGCAATATTAAACAAATTTTATTTTTGTAGTTATTATGAGGCAAAATTTCGTAGCAGTTATGACAAACATTCATCAAACAACAGAGATCAGGGGAAGACAACCATTTGAGAGCGTGTGCTAAAATCGGCCAAATCTGTGACACAAAATTTTTCCATGTGCCAAACCAAAATTATTCGTGTATATATTATTTGAGATTCTTATTTAAACTGCAAGTGATTATGACAAATTGACTGACTACCACTGAAAAATGTCCCCCAAAAATCGAAAATAAATTTAAGGACTTGTTTTGCATACCAGAAGTAAGTCAAAGGTGTTTCCGAGTTGTCCACCCTGGCATAGTTTACGATTAATTTCAATACTAAGCATAACAGCATTTTGCAATTCTTTAACACTTCAGAGATTCTGTATAAAGTAACATTAAATGAATATTGGTAACTTGCTCCAGCAGTTTCACAATTTGTTACAGTTCAACTTTAATATTTCACTTCATATTATTCACTTTCAGTGATTGAAGTTAATTAAGATGTATTCAAGTTAATGATTTGAATTCATTTGACCTGTATTCTTAAAGGGCAATCAATACCTTCAATCATGCCAAAAAAAAATTGATATGCTCTGGGAATTTCTGCAGCATAAAATTCTTAGAATGTAACCCCTATTTGTCTTCTCAATTAAGAAGAGAAATAATTTATATATTTACTTATATGGTAAACCAAAAAAAAACTGTCTTTTTCTTTTATTGACATATGTGCCAAACTAATGCTTATAAAAAGTGAAAAACTGGCAATCACAGAACACACAGCATTTTCAGGTAAGTTGTGTAGTGCTCATTTATTTCAATAATATTTAAGGAAACAAACTGAATAAGACTTTAGAGTAAAAAGGTATAACACAGAATTCATTTAGCTACATTTTGAAAGTATTTTTCAGCTTTTTTTTATAAACATGCAATAACATTTTTAACCTTTAGGCTACGGGGACTTAAATCAGAAGAACTCTGCTGAATGCGGGGAGTGAAATTCTCAATAGTGTCTGGTACAGCAGTTGTACTGACCCACATTCAAAGATAAAAAATTTTCTGGAACAACAGACCGTAAGGAAAAGGTTAAAAAGAAATTAGTGTATTTTATATTTTCTAGTATCAAAATTACAGTATAAATGCATTCCACATAAAATAAATATTGAAAAGGTATTAACCTGTAATGGCAGAACTGTATATCTGATGATAACAAAAAGTGGTCCAAGACATATTCCTGGCAAAAAGCATTTACTCCCCCATAGGCTTTCTTCAACAGTTTAAGTCTCTTCTTAAGATAATGTCTATAGAAAAATTAATACATCAATTAATTCAATCAAATTCAGAAGATAAAGTCATGCTATTTAGTGATAGTCATCACTATTAGATAAAGATCTAAAATTAATAAAACAAAACTTACATATTGAATTCTGTTTCTTTTTTAAAACACCAAAGAACAGATGGTTTTTGACAGTTGACAGAAATTCTGTATTTTACAAGAAGATGATGTAAAAACACAACCTAACAGGAAGAAAAGACAATTTAAAATCAAACAAAAATTTAATGGATACCTACAGGTAGTTATTCGAGATTGGTTTATAAAATCAGTTTTATTATCTCTATCTGTTATTTCTGTTTGTATCTTAAAATATACAAAGCTAAACCTACATAAATAAAGTACCACCAAAAAACGAACTATGTTTTTAAAATTGATGTAGTTATATCAAGATTTAAATAATAAAAATGCCAAGATTAACCAGGGCCATCTTACCCAGTGAACTAATTGAGCTGTAGCCTAGAGGTGCAATTGAGCCAAGGAAGCCTACAAATTTATACTTTACTGATTTTATTTTAATTTTGAACCAAACTATTTATTTAATTATAGTTTTAAACATGAAATGGCTTTGAATTGCTAAATTGTAAAACGTTAATCAGAGAACAGGCAACATTTTTTTTCTCCTCCATTGTTTTATTAGATGGGCATTTTCTTTGAGCCACAGGCACTCAAATTTTTAGTAACGGTTCTGATTGGGCACCAAATAGTTCTAGCTCATGGGCCCTCAAAATTTTTTTAGATGACCCTGATTAACAGTTACTTCCATATTTGCTTATACAACAATTTTTTGTTCTATCATGATTGTTTAGTTGAATGCAATGGTATATCTGAAAAGAGTATTTTAAAAATGACTTGAACAGTTTCTTGAAATACACTTTTATCATTCAGGTACCTTACATTGTATTATCTTTAATATCTGCAGATTTCTATTTTAATATGTTAAAGGAAGATGTTAACCCTTTAACTATGGGTACTTTCTTATATACGTGGTTTATAAATCACACCCGCAGTTAAAGGGTTAAAAACATTTATCCTATGTCTGATATTTATAAATCAAAACCACAATTTTCATGACCACTTTGAAAACGTACACTAAGACAGATACGGTCTTATAATATATTTGGCACTCGAGGAGCTAGAATCATTTGGGGATGTGGAGATTTTATATGGATAATTTCAAAAGACCTATGCAACTTCTTTTAGTCTACAGAAAAGTACTTTAAAAGTAAACACTTCAATTTGTTTCTCAAAACTCATTTTTCTGAAATCTCACATTTAGTTTTAGCAATTTAAAACTAGGCAAAGGCAATTCATCGAATACATTCTAAGGGAAAGTAAATGCAAGCAGGGCTAAATTATTAAGTAGGCAACTGCATAAGGGCCCCACAACTTTGGTGGGCCCTGATGCCTCAATATTTATTGCTGTGCTTTCAAAATAATTTAAAATTTTGTGCTTTTGATTAATCTACAAATGCCTTGCACTCAAACTTATTCAAATTAAAATCAAGGATTTTTTAAATTTGTAACATTATTTTAACATTCCTAATTAACTACTTTTTGCAAGTTTTATATTATGTTGTTTTATAATGCTAAAAACTATGATATTTTATAATTTAAAAAAATGAGTGATCCTATATTTAAATAGTATTTAGATTGTGTTAAAAAAAAGTTTTGAAGATTTTTATAAAATTTCTTTTAAATTTTAGTTTACATTTCTTTATATGCGATTACTGGAACCAACTCTCTTGAAAGTGATCTGAACTTAAATGCTTTGCTATTTCAATTTGTTAAAATTTGCTACATAAAATTCTTTATACAGAGATTCAATTAAAATAAATGCAAAATTATCTGGTTTTGAAAGTTAGAGTGGGCAAAACGGGGGCACCAAAACCTGCATTGCTCACGGGTTTCTAGAGAACTTAATACGGACCCACATTTCGAAACAACTAGCAAATAAATTATTGTTAAGTCCTTAATGCTCATACGTCATTAAATATATCATTAATTTATAAAATCAGTGAAATTCATATCAATTCGAAAAAATTCATGCATGAGAAGAATGTTTGTTTATCCCCTTAAAATTTGGACAGAAAGAATTCTTACCTGTTTCCTAGCCTTTTCGCCAAAAATAAAAAACATAGAACGATGATGCGATTTGATCACATTTTTAATAAGTTTTGTAATTCGTTGATCGATATTTTTTCGAGACATTTTATGCAAAATCAACACATAAAAATGACAAGAATAATGAAATTTTTGGATTATTATCGAAATAAAACAGGTTTTGTAAAACTTTTCAAAGAACACCAGATTTACAAAAATTCGCGATTTGAAAATGACAACAAACGAAACATACATGTGCAAACAACAGCGGTTACAGAAAAAATTCAGAATATGGTTGAAATTGATGTTGATAAAAAATATAAATTCCATTGTCAAGAAAAATGAACTTTGACTAAATTTTAACTATTCCTTTTGATTAAAAATTTTCAAACAAACGAATCCTTTACCCACAAATATATTAATATTATTTCACAAACGAATGAGCATTTTGAAACCCCTTCTGAAAATCTGGCGCTTTGCACGGTTATTTATTCACGGGAAGGAAAACTTTACTGAACTGGAACCCAAACGAGTAATGTTATGATTGTTACGGTGTTTTCTACTACGATTGCATGAAAACGTAAGTAACTGAAAAGTATATTATTGAATAATAGGTTAAATATCCAAATAAAGCATTTTTTATGGTTGCTGAATTTCTTACAGTTCTGCATTTCATACTTGAAACAATTGGAATTAACGGTACGGTTTTCCCGCCAATTCACTATGTTATTATATACATTCAACTGAAAAATAAGTTTTTAAACTTAGCATGATATCTCGATGATGGGATAAATATAAAAGTACTTCTTTCATGTTTGTTTGTTTTCTGCATATTATCGATAAGTTTAAACAATGTAGTAACTTGCTTAATACTATATTTGGCTGTCTTTCAACAGAAACATGGGAGTCGCCCTATTGCTTATACTGTTTTTTAAAACTAATGATTTCTGTTCTACAGTTCATTTCTTAGAATGTTAAAAAAAGTGATATTTAACTAAGAATATTTAGGGCTTTCCGTGTCGATGTACCTTTACCCCCTCCTGTATATAATTAGGGTTGCAATAATTGCCAAGCTTTGATACCAGACGAGACGTTTAAGTGTTAAACACAGAGTATTAATACCACAGACTTCTCTTTGGTGTTAAATAAATATAAAAAAGTGGGTATGTAATAATAAAAATCACTAAAGCTTAAGAAATCTAATAAAATGAACAAGTAAAATAATAAAAAATAATTCCAGGCATATTTAAAAGTTGATTTTACTCTCTAAATTATGTCATTTTCTCCTTTTACATAACTATAAAATTAGCCGCAAGTCATTTTAAAATTATAATGACAAGTCAAAGTGGGGAACTTCAGCAATTTTTAAAAACACGTGAATTCAATCCGTATTTATAGAAAAAGTCATTCTAATTTCAAATATGCAAGTGAAATTTTACATAAAAATTTATTTTGATATTGAGGGCGAAAGATCACCGAAACAGCAGGAATGATGATGCAATTCGAAATGCACTCATTGGCCGAGTCGATTTTGATGTCACATGTGCCTTCCTTCGCATACTTTTCTTTCACTACTTTTGTACCATGTTTTGATTCAAGGTGTTTGTACTAGCTAACTTTTTAGAAATGAAGTTTTTGGCTTTTCTACTATTTAATGTTTAATTTCACAATGGATATTAGTTTTGTACAGGTTAAATTGGATAATTTGCCAAGGATGGATTCTCCCAAGGAATGATGGCAAAGAAACTGGACATAAAACGCCTACTCTTGAATGATCTCATTAGAAAACCTGTTCATAACTTCCCTTGAACACATTCCCAGTAATCGGAACAATGCTCTATACTATACGGCAAAAAAACAAACCATCAAAAGTATACCTACTGAAAAAGAAACCATCAAAACAAAAACCCCAGGAATATACTTATCTCAGTTCTGCTCAAAGTAAATTGAGGTACGGCGTTTTTTTAAAAAATAGATGTGCCTTTGAAAAATTAATTTTATTTTATATAGTTTTATTTTACTCTGATATGAAGATAATTTATTTCCTTCATACAAGTATTAATTTTAAAATATTAGTTGATAGCAATTAATATAAAAAATCTGGTAAAAATAACTTATTTAAAGAAACCTAATATAAATTTATAATAATATTCAAACACGACCGAATGCGACCAATCCAGGAATTCAAGGGCTACCATGTAGGAATCAACAATCCCTAGGTGTGTGGCAAGATAAATTTATCTATCTTTTTTCACTTGCAATAATTGATAATTAAATTGACTTTTTGAAGACTGATTTTTATTTGAATATATTCATTGAATCTATTTTGCATCAAAAATTCTTTGAATTATTTTCTTGCTCTACAAATGAAAATGGTTTTCATCATAAAAAAAATCGTGAATTTAAATTTCTATTTAAGATATTCTAATTAATTTTGAATAGTACTGTAATTAAAAAATTAGAAATATTTGAATATCCATAGAAATAATATAAGCAGTAAAATATATCAAGATAAATTTTTTTTAATTTTAAAGAAGTTGGGACAGCCTCTGTAATCCACCCCACAAAGAGTTAAAATATAAATTCCATGTAATAAAATAGAAGGGAAAAATTAATTAAAGTTAACTATTTGCTTTTAAATTGATAATTAAAATTTTCACGTAATACATATATTCAAAACAAAACGCATATTGAGTTCAAGGCTGTTTTTTACTGTTCTTCATGATATACAATTTTAATAGATATATTAGCGATAAATTAATCATTGGGTTCTGTTATAGTTGTATTAACATATTTAGGAACAATACAATACTTGTGTTTTTCCGATATTATTTTATCTGATGCAGTAGTCGGAAAATATAGAGAAAAAAGCAAAATCTCGACAGTGAGCGAACGGGAGCTTTCCCCTGTTTGGGCACGTGTGATGTCAGACCCGCTTTGCGCCAAAATGGATAATTTTTCCGCATTATCTGAGAGGCGAACTTCGATTGCAAATATATATATATAAAATAAAAAAAAAACTGCCTTTCAATCGATCAGAAAAATTTAAAAAAAAAAAAAAAAATGCTGAAGTTCCCCACTGCTTCAATTGTCTCCACTGGCAACCTGTTTCTTTCGTCTGACCATTGAATTTACATTAGAGAAAAATCTCTCCACATATGCATTGTGGCAAATACGTATTCACGTATCTTGATTAGACACGACTTGTGGCAAATACATATTCACTTACCTTTATTAGACATGACTTATGATCACTATACTTTGTACCTCTTCCACACTGAATTATATATTTAGGGCCAGCTCAGTGTTTATTAGAGAATTTTATTTCAATACCTCATTTGCATTCAAAATTGAATTAATTTTTCTGCATCCTCAACATTAATTTATCTCATTATATAAGAAATTTAAAATAGTGGCCATTAACAGCTTATTTATAAGTTGATTTTAACCTAACCTCATCTTTTATTTTGATTCACATTCTTGTTAACACTATATCAACTCGTCCTAATATTAAACTAGTTGTGTTTTATGTTTAATAACATAACACATATCTAAGCATTTTTCTTCCTACTAAAACACACTTAATTATTAATATCATAGTGATCCATAAATTGACACATAATTATCTTATTTTCTTAGTAATAATAACATTAATTTTATAAGCATATTTATATAAACCTTCCGAGAAATATTAATATAATAAATCATGTGGTACTTGATTGTTAAAGTGGTCACTGAGCTTACTTGGCGACCTTTGGATTTCGCCAAGCTTGTAAGTTAATTGTTCAACAGTTCTGATAATTTCCGAACGGATTCGTTTAGGACTGCCGTGCTCTTCTCCTGTTTACTTTTTGATGAAGGAATGTTTTGAGGCAAGAGTTCATTTTGGAATTGTGAAAAACAGATTCCTAACATTGAACAAGCGTAACTGCTGGTTCCCTCTTTGACAAAAGCGAAGCCGCTGATGGTTTTTTTTGTTTGTTTGTTTTAAGTTTAAAAAGTTTGCCCGGTACTCACTTCAGATGCCACAGTCATCACGTTCGCAAGAGACCAATAAAAAGCTCACTGCGCACCTGAAACAAATGTTCTCACATAGCCAAACCTTCTTCCATCTTGACGATATATCTTGGTTGCTTGGTGATTCAATCTCTGTGGCCGCTATAACGTGCAAGTACCAATCATGTCTTGCCTTTCAAGTAAATAGCGACAAAAAGTACTTAGTAATTAACTACGTAATTCAACTGTCATAGAACGTTATTTATTACATTTTATGTAAAACAATACAATATTTCTAATATAAGGACAATATATATATGATGCATTGCATTTCCTTTCTTACTAAAATTCATGTTATAGAAACTTATTTTACTAAAATTATTTAATTCATATATATATATTAATTTGGGTACTGTTATGTTAATTGTTATTAGATACTGTTTAGGTTAATTGCTACTATTATCTGATTTCTTCACAGGAAAACAGCAATTTTAGGTGGCCAAGCCTATAAGTTTGTCACCAGGGATTATATAAAGAATTCTACAGCTGTATTTTGCTAACAGCAAAAAACATTTTTCCAGGAAAGTGAATTCTATACAACAAGTGAAATACGATGACAGTCAAATATACACATGACAACCTTATATATAATATCTTGTCACATAGATTTAAAGTGGCCCTAATGTTTTGCATTTCCTTGTTTTAAAATTACTTTTTTTTTTTTACTTTTGACACAGTAAACAGTATAAAAATGTTGTGGAGAAGGTTATAACTTGTCATAGCCTTTTTTTTAAAAAAATTATTGAAAAATTTATGCAAATTTATAAATCTTTGAATGTAAAAAAAAACACAATTATTTGATTGTTCTTACAATGTTGTATTGAGCATTGTAAATATTTTAAATATGAGTTCCTTAAACATTTTTATAACATTCTTTTTAAGTGTCATCCATGTTCCCACCCTTTCAGATTAAAAATTTCAGTAAGAATTTGAAATGTATCTTAAAAAACTGTGTCAGTAGAGAGTGATGCACCCACTTTAACATTGGCAATATACCTAGTTATTCTATCTGTTGAATTAGCTAAGTAGTGTAAAGATGCGAGAAGTCCAGTTTATAGTATTTTTATGCTTAATAGAGATTATTGTATTTTTAATGTTTTCTGCTAGAAAATGTCATAAAAATAACCTGTAGCTCGCCAATTCCTTGCTGCCAAGTAGAGGACGGATTGGCGGTGTCAGAACATTTGTTTTGGTTGCACAGGAATGTTCCTATTCGTGTCTTGTTTGTGCAGGAATCGTTATATTTTTATTTCGCGTTTCAGCTTTGCAATTTTATTATCAGGTATGTGTTATCTACGATTTCATTGGTCGATATCTTCGAATTTGAATAAAACTTCATTTGGAATTGAAATTCTCGTTTTTGGAATTTTTTTTTTTAAACCTAGATTCATAACATTAGATAAAAAAAGCGAAGCTACTCTTTTCCTGCTTTGCTGAAAGCAAAGCTGCTGATGTTTTCTTTTTTTTAGTTTAAAAAATTTGCCCGGAACACACTTGCAATTCCACAGGCATTGTGTCCAGAAATTCTCGTTTTTCGAATTTAAAAAAAAAAAAAATCCTCTAGATTCCTAACATTTAATGAAAAAGCAAAGCTACTATTTTCCCACAGTGATGAAAATGAAGCCGGTGATGTTTTTTTGTTTAAAAAATTTGCCCGTAACCCACTTGAGATGCTGCTGAACCCACCAAATTTCTTTCTAGCATTTACATATATATCTGCACTACCAGAAGATTTTAATTTTAGAAATTGATGAAAAATTAATTTGGGAGCTCATACAATTTCCAATAATTTAAATTTATTTTTAGTAATTAATATACTTATAATTTCCTACTACTATCATTAGCGCACAGCTGTATGGCGAGTGAAGTGAGCTGGGATCACGTAGTGATCCAAAAGAAATCGCAATGTGATTCTTGGGGGGTGACGCAAAGCCAGCAGGGGGTGTAACCCGTAGTTTTAAATAATTCTTTATTGTAATCATTAGTTTAAAATGTTACTAGAAAATAAATTTGTTTTCAGTATGCATTCATTGATATATGTTACACCTACCGTTATAAATCAGCATATCTCTACTATGCATGTTAGTTTAAACTCGTATATGGCAAGAGAAGTTATCTGTTGTTTATTTTCTCATTTCTGTTCTGTATATTTTAGTAGTTACTGTATTTCATGAATATGTTTTGAATAAATATTTAGTAGTTAAAGGAAATATTTTCTAAAAATAATTTATTCTAGGATATAAATCTCAGCGCAGTTGAAGCTAAAGAAAACTGCGATTCAGCTGTGTAAATTGAAGCAAGAGGAAGGGTTCTGCATTTCACAGGTTAGTAAAATATTAATAGACTTTAATAGATTTCATTAAAGAAAAAGAAATCTGCAGTAACTTGGCTTGATGTGGATTAATTTGTAACTGCATACTTATTATAAAAGTTGGTAAAATTTAATTTTAATTGCAGTGAATTAAAAAAAAATTAGACTTGTATGTTTTTAAATGGTATGTTGCCTTCTCAGAATTTTGATGCAAAGAACAAGATGATTCAGCTAACAGTATTCAAACTTCAAGGAGAAGTAGGTTACACTATTGTAAATTAGTATAATTTTATTTTATTATATATTGGTAGGGTCAGGTGGGGTAAAGTGATCATAAAATCCACATTTTTTTAACTTAGGTGGATTATAAATATAAGAATTTGTTAAAATACTTAATATTTTTTGGTTGTTATTTTACATTACTTTGTTGACAAACATATTGCATTAAAATTTGGGGAAAAATAACTAATTTTAACAATTTTATGACAACTTCTATTTGTCAGGTTTTTTAAGACCACTTTACCCCATGGGGTAAAGTGGTCATAATTAAAAATAAGCATAAAAATGTAATTTAAGTAAGCAAAGTTTTTTAAAAATATTTAACAAAACTCGATATAGTTTCAACTTTAAAAGAAAATCGGTTTATTTGATCAAATTATACATTCTTAATAACCTATGATTAAAAGTTGGCTCATCAAGAATTTTTAAGGATATTTGACTCAATGTTATGATTTTCAGGAAAGGTGTAATAGTCTGAAGTTTTAGATATTTTATTGACAGAAAATCTCCTATTTTATCAGAAATCTGTCCAATGAGCTCTTTGATTGATCTCCCCCCTATCATATTGTGCCAAGATCTCACAGAAATACTGTGATAATTGATTATCTGCAATTGTGAATTCACTTGACTGAATAAGACATTTTCTGCTTTTTATCGAATTTTTCTTTGTATGTTATTAACTGTTTTCTTGCATCTCTTTCTTTTTGCAGTTGTTTTATTACTAATTTCTTCAGTCAAACCTTCATTATTGTTTTTGAATTTTTTTTTTCTTTTTTCTCTTGAATTCTATATTGCCACTTTATGTATAGATGAAACAGGTGGTTATAGAGTTGTTTGGTGCAGTATGGTCAGTTCTGGCCCTTGTGCCATAAAACCAAAACCAAATCATGTCAAATCTTTTAGAGTGCAGTTATTCAAAAATTATATGCAATTAATGCATGGCCTTTTATACTGTTCCATAAGTCATGTAACTTCCGTGTCCATCATAAATTAAAAGAACAGGTTTTTGCAAATCTAAAGAAAATTAGATAAAGCCTTTACAATTAGTCTATTTTCGCACTGCCTTTAGTCTATTGCTCATATAATTGAGCTCCTTTGTAAAAAATAAAAAGGTACAGGGTTCGTACGCGTCCTTAAAAGTCCTTACTTTTACCTTTAGTCCTTGAAAGTCCTTACAAATCCTTATTTTTACGCCCCCATTTTTAAAAAGTCCTTGAAAGTCCTTACTTTTTGCCATCTCGGCTAGAGCAAAATACATACAGTATTTAGAAAGTGAAAGATCCAAAGAAAAGACTGAAACAAAAAGCTCTAGGAAGAAATAGATTATTTTAAAATAAAAGAAAATGTTCCAAACCAAATACACCAAACAAATGGGGAAGCAAATGATATAGCTAATGAGGCTGAAAAGTCAAAGGACATAAATTTATTTATTCAATCACATGAACTAAGAAAAAAAAATTATTGAAAAGAAATTAAAATAAATACCTTGGGTGTAAAATTGAATGGAAAAAGTTTGGAATTAAAAGATATTTAATTTGGTTACCAGTTTCGTGGTTTTTTTCATCAATTTATTAACTCGTATTTTTAAGAATTTTTATTGCATTAAATTTGTAATGTATCTTCTATCTATGTTTTATATTATACTTGATCATCTAATAGGTTGAATTTGCACAAAATGAGACATTTTATTTAAAAATGCATGCAACAATTCGTTAAGTTGATTCAATTTAGAGGTCCTTATTTTTTGGTTTTGCAAGACCTTAAAAGTCCTTGATTTTCTTTAAAGGAAATATGTATGAACCCTGAGGTAGCATGAAATCATTTGCTGATGCACTAAAAAGTACATCCTTTTTTTTGCAATTGGCTGATTTCTTATATGCGTTGTGTGATGATTTTGGTACAAAAATTGGGGTTACCCAGTTTCATATCTTTAATTATAATCTGTAATATATCTTAAATTAATATTTAACTAACACCTGTCTAATAAATTAAGCTTAAGAAATTTTAAAACAGTGATGCATGTTAAGCCTATCCCTATGACCACTTTACCCCATCTTACTTAAATTTCTATAAAATAATATCTGTATATAATTCAGCTTCTCTATTAATGAGGAAGTATTCTTAAGATCTATATGAAGCTTTCTGCATAGTCAATCTAATGAAAACTTAATTAAAATGTAGGAGAGAAGTTAAATTGGGTATTCCAACTCCAAACTGCTATATAAACAAACAAATGGGTGTTTTCTCCTACTAAAGTGTTGCAATTAGTATAATTTTGAATGTTAAACTTAGTTCTTAACTATTCAAAGCTAAAATAAAATAAAAAATGCATTTATACCAATATTCGTTACAAAGTTACAGCATTTTATTTGATGTATGACCACTTGACCCCCACCTGACCGTATTATATTGGTGCAGTCATACAGAAACTTTCATACATCAGATAATGGTAGTCAGTCTAGAAACTGCTGATACATTCAGTTAATAGTTGGGCTGGTATTATCAAGGGCCTCTGAATATGTTAAAGCCCAACTTAATTTAAAGTATTGATTTCAGCAAAATTATTTTAAAATATTTTAGAAAAACACCAAGATCAAGATAACTATGAAGTAAAATTTCATTTGTATTGTTCCCCCCTCCCCGAAAATCATTCATTTTTTAAAAATTTTTTATAGATATATGTTATAAGATTTTTCAAATATAATGATAAAAAATAAATATATAAATAAAGATTACTTTCAAATTCTGTGTTTTACATCAAAAATAAAACATAAGGAGAAAAATGCTTCAAAATGCACTGTGAATCTGGCTAATGTGTGGTATATGCCAGTCGACACCTGTTTAAAAGTTTGGGAATTTTTGAAATTGTATTAAAATGAATTCACAAAATGCAAAGCATAATTAAAGATTCTGCAGTGAAATCTGATATGACATCTGAACTATAAAAAAAGGTTGCCTCTCCTTCTGCAGAAAAAGAGAAAAGATGCTGTATATTTTCTCTTAAAGGTTTTTATTATTATCTCAAGATTTCTCATATTTTGTAATATTATAGACTGAAACTGTTGTATGTGGAACTTCTTCAAATTCTTGAAACTGATTTAAGCAAAATTATATTACAGATCTGTTGTATTATATAAGGACTACAGTGTAATGTTCTTTGTTGAAGCATGGATGGATCGGGGATTCCATTCATTTGTCAATAATCGCTGAACTTAGTATGCTTTGATTACCAGATTACATCATCTGGAGTTGCATCATATAGTTGGCGAGGTCTTTCAGAAATCTTGAGATAAGCTGTGAATTTGCCAAAACTTATGCAATTATTCATAAGGCTCCATGCAAAACTTTGCCTAATCTTAGAATTAATTCTCATTCAAAATCTTAGAGATGAACGTTAGCATTAATGGAATAGGTGCCAACCGTCAAGCTTTGCGGTGATTGGGTCTATGCGAACAGAGAGTTGCCATGATTTTATGCATCACAATTCATGATTCATATTAGAACACTCTAACTTTAGTGTGGTCTGCAAATGTTTGATGAATAATAAAACACTTTCTACTCTCTTGCATTCCTTATATTCTCTGTACACTGACACATGGAAATGACATTTCCGACTCTGCATTGCTGTAAGATTACCATTTATCTTTACCCATCTTACTTCTTCCAGAGATTTGAATGCACTTAGCTGAATCAATCTGTAACCATCTCTTTTTCTACCTCTAAAGGTAGAAGGAAATTTTTGTCATTGGTACATTTTAAATATTTGTGAAACAATTGGGTTTTAATTTAATTTCATTATGAAATGCATGCATAAGTAATATAAAAGCATATCCTATAAATTCATGTGCAAGTTACTAAAGATTGAAGAAAAAAATTCCAACTTACGTAATTTAGTGGTATTTTTGTAACTTAATACTTTTCTGCTAGGAATAGTTTACAAGATTTGGTGTGTGTGTGTGGGGGGGGACTATGAGGATTGGAAATTTAATAGTGGCAACCGATTCAATAGTGTCCAATGTAACATTGCTATTAGTTTGAAACATTTATAATTCTTTGATGTAGTCACCAGTGTTGTGTAAAACTTGTTTCCAATAATGTGGGAAATGTAGAATACTTGAAGCAGCACCAGTTCTATTGATGTTTGGATAGAGTGGTCTATCACTTTAAGAATTTATATGTTATGTTGTGAATGCCATGTAGTGATCCTTTTTTGGAATCAAATCATATAGCTTAAATCCAGATAGAGCAACTCCCAGCCCCATCAAGCAGAAATATCAGTCTTATGTTGCCAAAGATTCTTTAAGCAATTGACTGCTCCATCCCAACCATTAGTAGAACTGGTTCAAGTTTCCTTCAACTTCCATATGGCTAGAAACAAGTTGCACTGAAGGCAGGCGACTACGTCGAAGAACATTAAAAATGTCAATCTAATACCAATGTTGTATTGGCTGTAATATGTGGTCGCCACTATTAAATTTTAAATCCTCGCAACATTATTGTTCTGTATAAATGTAGTGTTTGAAGTTGGTATCCTATTCAATAAAAAATTCTCACATTTATTTAATTTAATTTGAATAATGTTTTTACCATTCACTTCTTTTATAATAAGATGCAATGCCAGACCAATTCGCAAGTCCTGAGATCCATTTCTCTTGGTATCACATTAAATTTATAAATTGTTTCTGTAACCTACAAAAACTTATTTTAAAAGTTTTATTGATAAAAACTGAAGTTTTGATCTATGTATATAACAAAAAAAGCATGCTTATTATTTTTTGGCCTTTTTGATAATTACAGAAATGCCATCTATAAAGATGATGTATTGACTATATTTGTTTAAGAGGGCATCTAAAAGGTTAAGAAACACTGTTATGTCAATTGTGTATGATGAACCAAATTATCCAGATAATTTGATTTATAGGAATTTCCAATTACATGTATATAAGATTATTTTATTTTAGTATTTCCAGTTTTCTTATCTTCTTTCTGATTGAAAAGGTTGTAATATTTTATTGTTTTAGAAATATATGGTTAATACTATGCTTTATTAGGAGGATTGATTATTTAAAATTCTATTCAAAACATTGGAGTTACCTGTTTGAGCTACAGACTTGCAGCATCCTCCATAATTATTTCAAAAGATTATGTCCTCCCCTCTTGCCGTAACTGTTCAACTTTTCGCATGGTGACTCCTATGCTTACAATGATGAGCCTGACTCAAGATGATATAGAATTTTTGAAATTGAAAGCTGTGATGAAGCAACTAATTCAAAAGACAAAAACTGTGTTATCATGTCTTGGGTGTCTTTAGATTCTTTTATGAATTGAAATAAAAATAATTATCTTGTACAGAAGGTATCATCTAATTAGGAAGCCAAAGAAATTAGTACTTAAGGATTCATTTGAGCATTTGATTTAAATTGAAATGAAATAATTTGTAACTACATCCCATAATTCATATTTGAGTGTGAATGTTAATTATTATTACACAGAATTTCCAAAAAATAGTGCATTCTGTGTATGTAAATTGATATATATATATATAACTAGCAGTATGTGCACAGCATTGCCCTTGGAATCAGAATTTCAACAAAATGAGAGAGAGAGAGAGAAAAAAAAAACTCCCACAATGACCCGAAAAAGTTTTGAAAACAAAAGATAATTGATATATTGATTTTCCCACTTATTTTTCTTCTTTATAATGACATTTATAAAATCAAACCAGAACTACAGAGAAGGACTCTCTGACCAAAAAGGGAACAAAACGCATTTATCTGATTGAGTAACAACTCAAGAGTGAAAGCATTCTTATTCATGCCCATAAAGAATGCCTCTTTTGAAAAGGAGTTTCTAAAACACAGTCACAACAACTCACTAGCGCCAAAAACCGTTCAAAACAAACTTCATTAAAAAAAACCTATTTTTAGGATTTGAAATATTAATTCCTATAAACCAGGTAAAACGTTAAAAAATGAAAACCAAATGAAATTTTAAATGGAGCAATATGACAAGCATAATTTCTGTGATATTTAAATACATTCAAAATAAATCAGAGAAGAAGGCAAAAAAAAAAAAATGAAATCTTCCACTTCAAGTTTAAACTTTGAAGCCACATTATGTAAAACACTAATTAAAAGAATCTTCTGTCGACATGTTAAAAACAAAGAGATTATGATGTCATGTGCTCTTTCTCTGTGGTTTCGACGAAATGTATGTTGGCTAAATACGTTACAAGACCTTGATTACGAAGAACCGTGAGGAGAAAATTATGACACAAAACTTTTTTAACACTTGAAAAAAAATTAAAATTCAACCAACAGTTCAATTTTATCTCTTCTTGTTTTAAGGTGGGGGGATATTCCATTCATTACCTCAAAAAAATTGAAAAAATTAACTTTCTTAGAACATCTGATGCAGTAAATTTAAATACGGAAACAAAATTTGGTCTGCAAAACTGACTATTTTTTAAAAAAATTCTCAAAATTCAGTAAATTAAGTTAGAAGTTCAAAACAAATTTCACTAGAACGTAAATTATTTGTTCTATCCGATGGTGCATTGGTTGTTTTTCAACGGTCATTAGAAAAGATACTACAACCGTAAATGTGCTGAAAATGACCCAAAACAACACAAAACATTAAATAAAAAATTTTCTAGATTAAATTTTAAAATTCCTGCTTTGAGGTGTATTTAGTCACCATTAAGACTACCTGTGTGCCAAATTTCAAGGCTGTAAGTGCAATAGATTCGTCTGGACATTGCACACAAACAAATATTGCCTTTTATAAGTATAGATAGACCAGTGATGGCAAATCTTTTTGATAAGTGGGTCAAATTTTGCTAATTTTATTTTTCTAATACGAGCCCATGGATCAGTAAGTCAGTGGGGGTGGGATAAAAAAGGTAGCAATAATTTGGATATACTGCAAATTTGTTAACAGAAAAACTTGACAGTTGAACCTTTTTTTGTTTTTCTATTCACACTTTTAAAATACTCGAAAAAAAATTTATGCTTTCTTTTTGTTTTACAACTTTTACTTTTGTGAAAGTAAAGAGTAAAAAATAAAAGTCGACGTCAAAAGATTGATATTAATGGGGTGATGCCATGAATTGTAAATTAGGTATTACAGAATAAATATGAAGTGTTGAGGACTCAACTCTACATACATAGAGATTAGAAAATTTAACAATAATAAAGTTAAATTATTAAACACCTTTTTTCACTAGACGAGTACACCAAGGCTGTCAATTAATTAAACACTGCAAGTTGGTATATCCCCGTTCTACAATTTAACAAATATTCAATACTCCTGCAATCTTCTCTCTTTTATGATATAAAGAATAAGTTTATAAAAATCAAAGCATGGGCCATTTAAAAAGCCTTTGTGGGTCATTGGTTCGTCGCCATTGATATAGACACTAGGTAGCATTTTTAAGCCAATTTCTACTGTTAATCATACATATAATTTAATGCCAGAAACATAGTCAATCAATGTTTTCTATAATATAAAGATTGTTTGGTGGTTCTCACCACCATGCCAATCATTTTGTAATCTGACAAATATGTTTCCTATAGCTAAGAGGTGATGAGGCATTAACGGTCTGTGTTTGGAATTCAACTAAACAAGTTGGGAGAGAAAAAAAATGGCATTTATCTAAATGTAATGACCTTGCTTGAGCCATTAATACTCGGGAAAATGTAAAACTTATTGCACTGGTTTTAATGCCATTTCTCAGTGACATAATAAACTGATCAGAGGAAAAAATGTGGGGAAAACATTAAAGGAGAATTCAATCTTTTTGGCTCATACACTATATAGGTAAATTAAGTAAGTTTGCTAAGAGGGGTGGACTGGAGGGGCAAAAGTCCAAGGGGGAAGGAAAAATAATTTTTCTTATTTTCAAGAGTATTTTATTTTTATTCTTGACAGATGAGGCCTAACTTCAGTTGAATTATATTTTTACATTTATTTTTTTAAAATATAAATCTAGCATGTACTTGTTATATTAATCGAAATTGCAGTAGATGGCCAGTCAGGATTTTGCCACAATATGCGTCATGACCTGGCAACTGGAAGGAAGACCTCTGTCCACTTATTAATCATGCTAATTTGGGAGGTCCTTGTGCCAGTACTTTTCCTCTGGGCCTGTATCGGCTCTCAGCGGCTTTGAGTATCGGTAGCAGCACACATATAGTGTATAGGCGAAACAGTTAAGTGGTTGATGCAGCTGAACTGAATAGATATGAAATTATAACCATTTAATTTATCTAAAATGCACTATATTTAATTTGACAATAAATGTAGATTGGTTAAGTAAGAGGTGCTATGCTCTTGTTTTGTATAAATGTATTCTAATCTTTGAGAAGTATTATTTTTTTCACTGCTTGTTTCTGAATTCACGAGCTACCACTGCTATCAGCTATACTAGATAGAAATTAAAGACAAATCTATAAATGTGTTTTAGTTTCCTGGTGTGTCAAAACTTTTAAAAAATTAATCTACATATTTTTTTTAATGTATACTTTTATGACAACTGGGTTAATTTACTGTAGAAATGGCTGTAGGGAGAATGTCCTAAAAAGACATTTTAATCCTGCAGTAGCCACATCTAATCTTTGAGATGTCTGGCTACTTCATGATCTAAGCCTAATTCTATTCTAATATTAGTTCAATATTTTTCCAAACATATTTCTCAGATATAGGAACACTTAGAATTATGGAATTTTTACAGATTTAGTTGTATGAATGAAGAAAAGGATGAGAAGTTACATAAATTGCAACAATTTTGTTGTTTCTTTTTAAAATATTGTAAATTTTTTAAATAATAAAATATAAAGATGCTTCGATATATACCAATTAAAATTTCATCGACTTTGGTGTTCAAAACCATATTCGATGTAAGCTTCCCGTTTGTTGAGTCAAAAGACTGAGAAAACATCTACTTTGTAAGTGTGTAAATTTAAAGTTGGAGATTCCGTTTTGTGACTTTGGTTTTTAAGACATTCTAGAATGTTTTTTCCTTTTTATCAAAGCAATTTAAAAATCTGAAAAAAGTCTTTAATTGCTGACTTTTTATTGCATAATATTCATTATATTTGGTAACCTGGCATGAGCGCATACTTTCATCATTTCAAGAAGTTCATCTATGCAAAATAAGGTAAGAATCTGCTTAGTTTACAGCTTTTCTTATTTTTTTTTTATTGATATATGTTTGCTTGTGTTAAATTTGTATAGTCATGTTTTAGGGCAGTGGCTCTTAATCTTTTATGCCCTCAAGATTTTTATTCAACTCTGGCTGTTCGTATTTTTTGAAGTTAGTTTTAATATGATAAATGTTTAGAGGCTAGATACTATATACAAACTGTGTGAGATAACATATATGATGCGAAAGGGTAATTCCATGTCAAATCAACCAATAGTCGAGTCATCATGTCTTTGGATTTTGTTCATTTTTCGCTCAGAAGTAGTTCTAGTACACTAGATGAAAAATACAAATTTTTAGATTATTTGAACAATTTGTGTTTGAGTTATACTTTGAAATTTTGAAAATTTCACGAATTTTGAAAATCTTATGATCATTAAACAATTGTAACTCAAGAACTTTTTGACCTAAAAAGCTGAAATCTGTGTCATTTTGTTCAGATTTTTATGGTTTTTCATCAAATATATAACATGACCAATTTTTTTTATTTTTAAAAAATTAACTTTTTAAAAATTCAAAACTATTTTTAATTTACCTTTTATTTAACCTCATATTAGCACTATTATCATATTAGCAGCTCAGAAAAAATAATTTTTTTAAAAATAAAAAAAATAATTTGATCATGTTATATATTTTATGAAACACCATAAAAAAACTTAACAAAATGACACAGATTTTAGCTTTCTAGCTCAAATAGTTCTTGAGTTACAATAAAATAAATAATAAATTTCATAATCTTTTTTTCAAAATTCGTGAAATTTTCAAAATTTTAGAGATTTATAACTCGGACACAAATCGTTCAAATAATCTGAAAATTTGTATCTTTCACCTTGGAGGTAAATACATCAAACAGGTAAAACATCATTGCAATCTAAAACATTGATAGCAACAATAATCTTTTTTGTTGATTCAACATGGAATTACCCAAAAATTGTCCAAAAGTTTTATGGGGTAGACTGTTGGACCTAGAGCTACCAAATTTGGCTAATAGTTATCCCTTGCTTAGTTCTTACTAAGAAAGGGTTTTAAAAAAATTTGAATTAGATTTTTAACTAAAGATTAATTGATTGATTAATGTTATGTTTTCCTCAGTAATTTTGGAGCATATTATCACACAAAATTATTATACTCTTTAAAATTTTAAAAATTAGCTTTTCATAGACACCAATTTTATTTCCGTACAATTTTTCCACTAATTTTTATAAATTGTAAAAATATTTTTTAAGCATTTTTTTACAATTCTTTACATTGTTTTACTTACTGCATGTGTGCACACACTCTTTGCGACAGTATTCAATGCATTTTTTGTGTCCAAATCATTGCTATATACTTAAGAGTATTGAGTATCCTGAAGCTGGCTAAGACCGTTCACTGTAGATAAAATGTCTGGTCTTGTCGTTACAGCAAGGCACAGTAAACAACCTATCGGTTCACGGAAAGGTCCTTCAAACAGTTCATTGTTTGCAAAATCTGCTGGAGTACATTTTGGTTCCAGTGGTGTAGAGCAGGGTTTACAGTCAGACATGTTGAAACATTTTATCGATATATTCTTGACCAAGTTGCAATTCTGTTGACGTAAACACCAGCCTTATTCCTAGATATTCTGTAGCTGGTGCAGATTTAGACATCTCGAATTCATTTTGCAAAAGATTGATCACGGTTTTCACTTCATCTGGGTCGGACCCAGGTATCAATAAATCATCGCCATATAAACAAATGTTTTTTTTTTTCCTACTTTTTTCTTTCCGAATGAAAATATATGGATCTGAAATAGACTGCTTGAATTTCACTTTGTTTATAAACTGTTTGAATTTGTGAAACCATTGTCTAGGAGCTTGTTTGAGACCATAAAGACTCTCGTTTAGTTTGCACACTCTCCCTGTCCCATCATCATAGCTTTGTGGTTGACTCATGTACACGACTTCATCCAAATCTCCATTCAAGAATGCGGTTTTTGTATCGATGATGTAAGAAGGTAAATTTTCTTGAGGGATGAGGACTAATACCAGTCTTAAAGATGGCAGACTGATGACTGAAGAAAAGGTTTCTGTGTAGTCAACTCCTTACTGTAGAAAACCATGAGCCACCAGATGATTCTTATATTTTCCATCTCTTTTTCTTTTAAAAATCCATTTGCAGGTAATTGGTTGTTTTTTTCTTTTTCAGGTAACTCGACTAAGTCCCAAACTTTATTTTTCTCCATAGAAAGCATTTCATCATTAATAGCGCTCTTCCAATTAGATTGTTCTTCTCTGGGAGAAATTTATTCTCATCATAAGTTAACTCTTCATTTGTTGTGATAAAGATTCATTAAATGGATATCTCACTTGAGACTTTCTTTCTCTTTGAGATCTTCTGAATTCTGGATATTTATCATCTATTGCTCTTTCAGTTTCTTCTAGTTTGATATCCATTTCTTTTTCCCCTAAATCAAAAGTGTCTTCTTGATTTTCAATATTCAGAATCGCTGATAATTTATCGGAAATTATTTTCTTTTCATCAAAATGAACGTTTCTTGAAACAGTAACTCTTCTTGTCACAGGATTTGGCCTATATCCAATGAAAATCATCTTTTTTGATTTTGGGTCTAATTTTCTTCTTTGAGTATCTGCAACTTTGACATAGGCAACACATCCAAAAATTCAGATTTATCTTAAATCTGACTTTGTAGAATATTTCAGTTCATAAGGAGTATGGTCGTTTATACTAGTGCATGGAATTTGTTATGCAAGAAAGCAGCAGCTGGGATTGCATGTCCCCAACCACTTTTTGGTAATTTGGAGTCGTACAACATAGCACGAGCTTTATCAAAAAGAGTTCTGTTCATTCTTTCTGTAACCCCATTCAACTTAGGAGTATATGGTGGACATGGATTAATTTCAAAACCTACATTTCTTGCAACTTGTTGTAATTCCCCTGACACATACTCTTTAGCATTGTCACATCAAATTCTTTTGACAGTATTATTTACTTTTAGAAATTTCTTGAATTCTGCAGCAATATCACTTTGATTTTTAATCAAGCGCATTTCACAAAAATCATCAACAAAAGTAAGAACATAGTGCTCACCTGATAATGCTGCTGTTTCAACATGTTCATATAAATCTGAATGAATCATTCTCATAGGAGCACTTTCCCTTCTGCAGTTCCCTTTCCAATAGGTTCCGCTGACTGCTTGGCGAGAACACAGTTTTCACAAAATGAATCCCTAATTGGTAGTCTAAGTTTTCTCAATGCAAGATTTCCTGAGTGTCCTAATTGGTGATGCCAAAGTTCAGCTTTTTCTGTTTTGGCTACAAATGCGTTTGAAACAGTTGGAATGAAGTCACTGACATATTGTCCCTTGGAATTCAGTTTGCACAACACAAAAGTCTTGTTCTTTCCTTTGACAATGGCCTTATTGTCCTTGAAAAGTACAGAATATCCAGTTTTCTGTATTTGTCTGACTGAAATCATTTTGCCATTAAATTCAGGAATAAACAATATGTTTGTCAGGACAATTTCTTGTCAATTCTTTAGCCTACCACGTATTACTCCTGTACCTGCGACTTCTAGAAGGTTTGATTTAGCTGCACAGGAGACAGTTCCGGAAGATGGTTTTAATTCTTCAAACCATTCGCGTTGAGAACACATATGGGAAGTAGCACCCGAATCCACGATGAATTTCTTAACTTCTCTTTCACCAACAACAACGGACACTGCCGCTGCCTCTTCTTCTTTGAATGACGGTTTCTTACAGGTCAACTTCCTATAATTTCTTTCCTTATGGCAGAGCTTGCCGCAATGATGACATACCACAGTCTTATCACAAAATCTTGCTATGTGCCCCTTTTTATTACACTTGAAACAGACCACAGTTCGTAGATTTGTCAGAAATGCAAAATCTTTTGATAATTTACTTCTCGGTGCTTTTGTGTCAGACACCCGCCAGTCTTTCAGCAACTCTTCGGCATTTAATAGTCTGCTTACAACCAATTGCAGGGAAATATGTTCTGAAGGTTGGTTTTCATGACATCAGAATATAAATGATAATGTCCATATCGCTGATTTTCACACCACACGATTTTAGTTGATTCACAAGTCCATTAACTTCGTTAAGATGTTTTTGCATGGATGCTTCCTTCTTTTTGAGCATAGTAAGACATTTTCTTATTAAAATTTGATTTACAGCTCCATCCCCTTAGGTACATAGATTTCAGTTTCTGAAAAATGCTGGCACAAGTATTTTGATCCGAAAGTGACACCAAACCTTTGTCACTAAGAAACGATAACATCAAGACATAAGCCTTCTTATTTACTGAAACTTCATTTTCTTTCGTTTCATCAGCTTCTTTACTCAAAAACTTACTAAAACAGCAAAAGTTTTTCTCTACAAAAATTGATTCGATTCTTCTCGCCCTGGCAACAAAATTTGCCCCCTCAAACTGATCTACACAATGTTTCAGTTTGGCATCCATTTCTGAAACGATATTGGGCCAAAGGGAAACCACTTTCTGCTGTAAAAAAGAATTCACCAGCCGTGGTCCGAAGCAAGAGAACGAATGAATTTATTATTTACAAAAGGAGTGGTATTTATGCATTGAAGTAAAGATTAACCAATAAGAGAAGAGCACCCCACAAAAATAGAGCATGACATCATACACCAAATAGTGAAACAGGAAGTGGATGAGTCATTGATGCGCGATTACAGATTGAATACGAAATCGTGACATCCCCTAAATAATTTTTTGAGATTAGCTTTCCGTTATGTATCATTGCTTTTACTGTCACTGTTTGTTGTTTCCTTTGTATATTCCACAATGAAAATATTTTATGTATTCTAATATCCTTGAAAATTTTCCTTGTCAGTTTGAAACATTTTGTGTGATCCATTTGTAATAAACCTATTTAACTATCAGAATATAACTTTTGAATGGCCTCTATGATATTTTTTAATTAAGATTATATGACTTTATAATGCATAAAATGATTGAAAAATGCATCATATCTTCTACAGTAACATATGACTAAAATCTTATGTTTACCAATCTTTAGTGTTGAAAACTGTAAATTTAAAAAATAAAGTATTCACACAGTCTTGCTAATTTATCTTAGTATGCAGTGGTAGTTCATATAATTAAACACCTTAAAAGGCAATAATGCTATGCTGTGTCAGCAGTCGTGAATCAAGGGGGATGCTATGAGGCTGCTGCCTCTTCCAGAGCTAAACCAAAATTCGTGATTTTTTTTTCAAATCACTACTACTGTTTGTACTTAATCTCTTTTTAAAAAATAAAACGTTGCAACAATGTTTTCAGGCTTGAAAATCTTCCCGCTTTTGTAGTCATTCCACTTGTAGCGTTAACGCGGCCAAACACATTTTTTGGCTAGTTATTTCATTGAGGTTTTAATCAGTTGTTGTGAGTATTGTAGTGTCTAGAGTTGGGTTGATACCAGATTTTGCTGTTTCGGGTACAGCCGATAACCAATCCCTTCCTGTCAATATGGAATTGGGTAGGCAATCGGGTAGTGATGCGAGATTTGTGCCTCGGCAATGCTAGCAAATGTTACGTGTGTTTTTTTAAAATTACCTATATATGTTCTTATCATTACCTGGAATAAAATTATTTCTAACGCATTTTTTAACCTTTTCTTGCAGTGTTTAAGTATATAAGATTGATGGGATTTTCTATGATTAAATAAATATATTTTGCTTTAAGCATGTCTTTATTCAAAACAAATAAGTAACTCAAACAACAGAATTATTATTAGTAAAATAAATTGAACATAAATGCTGAACATGAATAGAATTTTCAGAATATAGCGATTTAAAAAATATGAACAGAAAATATTTATATTTTAAAATATAAATATACGATGAAATACTTAAAAGATTGATAGCAAAAGTTTCATTTTGTTTTTAAGTTTTAGAAAAGTCTTAACTTTTTAAAAATGCTTTAAGAAATAATGTACAAAATTAAAATTAGCAACTAAAGCTAAAATTAACGAGTAATTTTAAAAGAGATGAAGATAATAGTTTTTAAAGCTAAACGTCTATTAATATATAGAGTCTAATATGAACAACTTAAAACCAAAAACGTGAAATTTTTCTTTAATTAAGAAAAGAGGGAAGTAGGTATATTAACAAAAGTATAACATTGAGAACATACAAGGTACAGCAACAAGAGAAAAGAGAGAGATCAAAATAATTTAATTATAGTTTTAAAAAACTAATTTCTTTACTTTGTCAGAAGATAATCGTGGTTTTTTTGTCATTTAAGATCAGTACCATTATCGAAAAATTTAGTTCTCATGGAACGGATGTCACAATCATGCAAAAATGTTTTCTGACTAGGGTTGTTTTTTCAAGTACAGAAAATTGTACCTCTCTTCTCGCCATTATTTTAATCGTTCTTTAATAAGGAAGTACTTACCTACTTCGGGGATCATTCTCATTCGAGATGTTCCTACACGCATGTATGATGCTGAAATCCTATTGTATCTTTTCCACAAAATTAATGCATTACATGTCAATCCTACACATACCACTCCCAGCTCGTTAACCCCGCCCCCCAATACTATAAATTTTTTTTTTTTCCCCCCCCCCCCCATCATGACTTCAAAACCAAGGCAACATGCATTTCATCATCTACCGAAAATGCGAAACGGAAACCAATCCACAACCGGAACTGTTTCAATCGGATATACAACATGATACAAGCATCATATGATACGAAGAATCATATGATATATTTTGTATCTCTGTTGTCAATTTTTATAAGTGCTATTTTGATACTTGTGCTACGTTTCTTTGCTTAGAATACCTGTAAAATAAAGGGCTTTATTTTTTGTAATCCTGCTTATTGGACTGCATTCACGTACACCCACAAGACGATTTTGTCACAATAGTTAAAAAAATTTTAAACTAAAGCTTGTTTTTCATTAATTCCCTGTATTGAGCTGAATACTACAAGAAAGCTATTTACACTTCCGTGAAAATAAATATGAATGCTAACCTGAAGAAAGAATACAGTAATGAGTCTAAAATAATTAAATTGTACATGCTTTTCTACTTTGGCACAATACTTATTAGCTTTTATGAAGAAAAGTTATTTTTACTTAATCAGTCTTCATTTTTCTGCAAAACATAGCCGAGCCACCACTTTCCTTCATAGAGAGGGGTGATGTAGGTGAGTGGATATCATTGTAACGAGAGTTTACTGTATAATCACAAAGCATGCCTTCTTGATCTGTGGTGAAAACTTGTCGACATGTATACTTGGAGGTAAAGAAGTTGGATGAAATATCCATTGTTATGTTTTATCATCAAGACCAACTGTTTTACTTTATTTTAAATCCATATATTAACATAGAAGAGGGCATTCCTGATAAGTCCGCAGCTGTTCTAAGAGACATGCCATCTTGAACTGCTTGCATAGCCTTTGAAATCTCTTTCTTCTGGCTTATTATGCTTCTTTATGCAAGTTCAAACCATCTTGCCCAAGTCCTAAAGTTATTTAATTAAATTATTGCTTCCTTATTATGAGGGATACATTTTAACAGTGTTGAGATGTGCCCCCCCCCCATGTTTGTTGAAACATGCCCCATGTGCAGTGCTGAGTTTAAAGTGTTATAACACTCTTTAGAAAAGGAATTTCTAGTTGTTAATAGTATTGTTAGATGAAAAAAGTCTTAATTAATTTGGTGAATAAATCCAAATCTCAATGAATATGGAGTAAGAAAAATTCAGTAATGAAAAGAAATTTCAGTTTTTATTTAGCAGGTCACAAAATAGATCTCATTCCATATTAAAGCACATGGTTTGAGAAATGGAATGCCTATCAGCTGATCAAATAGCATTTCCAGTGAAGAGAATTGCTAACTGTTGAAAGTTGCCCCCTCTCCCCTACATAAAATTATTAATTTTTTTTAAATATGAAAATAATAAAAAATGAATTTATTTAATCTTAATTTTTTATTTAAAATTTGAAAAATATTTCATTTACAATCAAAATTGAAATGTTTTTAAAATTTGGTATTTGGCAGCCGAATATTCAGTATTCAGCCAAATCACCATTCGTTACATCCCTACTGAAATGCAATTCTGCACAATATTCTTTGTTAAACATGCATAAAAGCTCATTTTTTAAAAAATCATAATCCTAAGTTATTTGGGCGAATATTGAGCAAAGTGACTGAATAGGCCGAATATTGAGCAAAATGGTGGAATAGGCCGAATATTGGTTACATTCCTATTAATTAATTCCTGTCGTGGGTGAAAGACAAATACTCAATATGCACATGATATCAAATAATCAGGATTGGTGTGAAAAGTTTATTTTCATTCTTCATAACTACTTGTGCTGAAGCAAGTCCATCCTCCTTTCAAAGTTTATGCACTAATTAATTTTTTTTTTTTTTAATGTTACAAGAAATACAAAACTATAGTTGCTTTTAATAATATTATCCCTTCAGAAATTCTCATGAGGGATATGAGTGGCTTCTTATATATTAAGCTTCTGAACAAGGAAAATTCATAGATGAGGTTATAGCAGAGAAGTGCAACTTTATATTTGTGAATTATTATACATTACTAAGTATCATTTTTTTGAAATTGTAAAATAGAATCTCAATTGAATCTCAACTTTCTTATCACAATTGGCTTTTCATTACAAAAGTGTAAAATATTTTTTTAACAAATTAGATAATTGAAATATGTATTTGAAATGTGCTGAGTATTTGTTACTGACACTAATCGATAATGTTCTCTTATACTTCTTATGTTTCTTTTGAATTTACTCATTTGTAATATATTTATTTTTACTCTCTTATATACAAAGAGAAAATATTGTAAATGGCAAAAAATTCATCTTTGAGATTTTGAAGAATCTCCAAAAAACAAACAAAACAAAAAAAAAAAGGGAGGGAATTATGTGTATCTGTTTGTGAATAGGATAATTAAAAAACGCAACATCCAAGATGAATGATATTTGGTATGTTATCTTTGCCCACAAATTGTAGTTCTGCTTTATATATTGGATGAAATTCATCTATGGGAAGTCTGTTACAATATTGGGCATTCCATGTCAAGTGATCCAGAAAAGAAATAATTGGTTACTTGACCATTTTATAATCAAATTATTTTTTGTTTGGGATTCCTACATGATTAAAGAGTCCAAGAAGACTAATTTTAAATTTTTATCTTTTTCCAAATTTCGATGGCAGCCATTTTAGCTTAACAAAACATGCTGATTTTTGCATTTGTAGGGGTTTGCATTAACTTACATATTATTCAGAAATGGTTAAACCGAGGTTGATGATTATCAAAGTTAGAATGAATAACATTAGCAAAGAAATAATACATTATAAATTTTGAATTATAAAACTGAAATTTTTAAATTGTAATGTAAGAAACACATATGGATAGAAAATCTACCACAAAAAATCTTTCTATTATCTTTAGCAAAATAAATAAAATATGAATTTTTAATATTAAGTGACAGAACTGTCCTTTTCCATTTTTCATGTTTAAAAGTACATAATTCATTTTTGTATCTAAATGTAGTTTTATTTAGTTAATATAGTTTAGATACTTAATGTATTCAACTTAAGTTTATATTTTATTATATATTTTCTTGATATTCTGTGGATAAAATATCGTTAAGCTTTCTGAAATTTATTTAAATACTAAAAAAATACGGCTTATTTACTTTAAAAGGCTAATTTTTCAAATCTTAAAGGTATAAAATCAAAATAATTGGGCACTTAGAGGATTAATTTAATATGCATCATTGTTAATAAATTAATCATTAAAATATAAATTTATATTTGGGTCATTTCATGTAAAGTGATCCAATGCTAGTTGCTCGACCATTTTATAATCGATTTTTTTTGTTTGTTGATTCCTATATGATTAGAGAGTCCACAATGACTAATTTTAAATTTTTATCTTCCAACTTCCAATGGCAGCCATTTTTGTTTTACAAAACGTGCTAATTTTTGCATTTGTCAGGGTTGAGTTAACTTATATTACTCAGAACTGGTGAACTTATGAAACAAAAACCATTTCATTCAGGAGGGTACAGCCTTTATTATCTCCAGCACACATTTAAAGAAAATTGTATCCCAAATAGCAAGAACCAACCTAAAAGTTTGGCTTTAAAAATGACAAATTTTCAATTTTTGAAGGCATATCATTCCCGAAAGGAATCTATTCTCCATATTACTTTCCGGGGGATGTGTAGGTACATTAATGAATTGTATTTGCAAAAAATTTCAACTCTGAGATTTGGTTCTTTTAAGAGTTACAAGCTTTCAAAATTGGAAAATTTCAAAAAAATTCAAATTTTGACACCTTATATCTTTTCTGGGGCAAAGTTTACAAATCTGAAATTTTTACAGATAAACCCTCTATAGTGTATTTTACTGCAGTAAAAATTTCATGCTTGTGATTTATCTACAAGTCAAGTTTGAGGAACAATTTATATCAGGACTAACTACTGATTGATTTATTTCAATTGTATAAATTAATGAATGATTAACTAGTTAATTTAATTGTTTCAAAATATTCATTGAAACCATTCTTTTACTTTAGTAATTGTTAACAAAATTTGAAATACCTATATAGCAAATAATAACTTATGGAGAAAACGACTGTTTTTAAAAATCGTTCCCCCCCCCCCCCAATTGATATTCTCATTTTAATTAAAAATGTTTCAGATCAGAAAAGGAATTTGTGTATTATAATTTTTATACAATAGTAGTTCTTGCATTAAAAGTATTAGACATGAAAACATTTTAATCCGGAGCAAAGTCAGGTATATCAGCGTGTTTACTGTATAAAAAGTGGAAGTGTATGCGGCAGATGGAAGCTTGCTGTCAAAAAACTTTCAATATAAAAGTAGTTTATGATAAGGTGATAATTCCACTAATTGAAATTTTCTTCTTTCTTAAATCGTAACAGAGCTTTGGAGAAAAGATAAATTGGGGGGGGGGGGTGAGCATTGCTTTTCAGCTCATAACTTCTAAGCAATTGTAGCTGTCAAAAAACTTTTACATTAAAAGTTGTTCATTATGATTGTGATAATTCACCTAATTAAATTTTTTTTTTCTATCTTTAGTTGTAACAGAGCTATGGGGAAATGATAAAATGGGGGAGGGGATTGAAAATGTCATTTTAGCTCATAACTTATAAAAAATTGTAGCTATCAAAAAGTTTCAATACAAAAGTTGTTTATTATGAAGAGGCAATAATTTGCCTATTTTAAGTTTTCATTTTGTCTTCAATTGTAACGGAATTATGGGAAAATGAAATTTTCAGTCTCCACCATTTCCACCCGCTTTTAGTTGGTTAGCCCATCTACAAACTTGGCCGATATTTTCTCCGACCTTAAGACATATCCCTTGCCAGTTAAAATCTAATCAAAATTTCTCTAGTTATCGTGTTCACAAGATAATATGGGCAAAAGTGTTATATATATACGTCTCTACTAATAATAATAAGGAAAAGAAAATTTCGCCCTGTATTCTCATAAGGATTATAGCTGCAAAAATGAAAGCGGGTGGAAGAGACTGCAAATGACGAGAGCTTTCCAACAAGGGGTAACATGCATAGGATAAAACGTACTTGTAAGTTAAGCGGGGAGGAGGTGAAGGGTGGGAAAAATCGAAAAAGTTAAATTCAAAAATTGTTCGTTATGATAAGGCAATAATTCGCCTAATTTGAATTTTCTTTCTATTTTCAATTGTAAAGGAATTATGGGAAAATGAAATTTTCCACCCTCTTTGAGCTGGATAGCCCATCTGCGAATTAGTCCGAGATTTTCACTATCTTACAACATATCCCATGCTGGTTAAATTTAAATCAAAATTATTCCAGTTATTGTGTTCACAAGATAATATGGGAAAAAGCGTATATATATGTGTATATATATATATATATATATATAACTTTTTAACGAAGGGTGGTTTTGGGTTCTAGGGGTCATGATCGGTGAAGATCTGCAGAAATTTTCTGAAAGTCGTGTCATGAGAACCATTGCAGTAGGTAGACTTCCTATAAGAAATCTACCTAACATTTTTTTAGTTCTAGCAGATAATAGACTAAACTACGAATGCTCTAAATATCTAGTGGTTTATTTTAAATTTAAAATTATTGTCAGGTTAGGCATCTAAAATAATTTTTTAAAAAGCTTATTTTATTCAGTGTAAAAAATAGAATAGTTATTTAATTCAAAGCCAACAAATGCAAAAATTTGCTAGAACTCGTCATTAAATTATATTTTTATTTATTTGTACATAAATTCATTTACATTTTAATGTCTTGTACTCTATATTTTTAACATATTTTTAGGTTGACATATTTTCTGTAAATTGCCTGATATAATAATCTTGCACACAAGATCTATCTGCACACTCTGTTGGATTGATCTTTGAGCCTACCAAATTTGTCATGTAGTTACATCTTTGGTAGAAAGTGTTCTTTTTAAAAATCATGATTACATTTTTAATTAAAATTTAATCAAAATGTTAAAAGTTTTTCTTCAATAAATTTGGAGCAGATTATTTCACAAAAACTTTTTTTACACTACTTTAAAATTCAAAGCATTAGCTTTTCAAAAATTTCAGTTTTATTTCTTGCAATTTTTTGTTTCATTTAAACACATTTATAACTATCCATTTTATTTTTGTATTGAAATTCAAATCAATATCATTATTTCATCAAATCTTTAAATCATATGTTTTTAATGCTGTTAACATTATGATAAAATAATAAGCTTTCTTTGGATGTGAACTTCAAGGCAGAATTTTTGCTTTTATTAACATAATGTTTTCAGACTAGCATTCTTTCTACACATTATGTGATATAAAAAGCATTGCCCACAGAATACAGTGGCTGATGCATTCAATAAGACGAATCAAGCCTAAAACAAAGTCCTGCTACTATGTTTCAAACTAGGTGTACGAATCTCCTTTGTTCGTTTGTTTTCAATGAACATTCAATGATAGATTTTGAACTGCCACCACAATAGTAGTTTTACGGTCAGTTTTAACATGCTTATGTGTTCGTAATATGACCTTTTTTCTTGATGGTAAATACATTAAGAATGTAGCTCTGAAAGTAGATGACAGCTGAAAGCAAAAAAAGAGAAATTTTAAATTATGATTTAAGTAGTGGAACAATTTTAATTAATTATAAAAGATTTTTTTTCTGGTGTTATTCTCGACAAAAACTTATCTAATGATGCAAAAGTAAAATAATAAGTTGCTGGTAAATTAATTCAAGATATACAGGGTTCAAGACTTGTAGGAAACACTAAAGAAAGTAAAAAACAAACAGTAGAAGCAACTTATGAAGTCTTAGTTATTGTATGTATCTGATACGAAAAGTAATCATACTTTCGAACGATAGTTATACGTGCATTAAAAATCAAACAATGTCTATGTAGCATCTTTTGACAAAGAAATATATTTTTAATTTAATTACCCTCATGACCTTACAAATGTAATTTAATTTTCACTACCACAGTTTTGAGAATCAATTTCATATATTTAAAACCCTAGAACCTGACAAACTTAAGTGAATAGTAAAAAAAAATTCTAACTTAAAACTGTAAAATTCTTCTATATTTAAACAGCCATCAGTTGAAATCTTCACAATTTTCAGTCAAAAAAAATCGTAAAATAATTTTTTGCTTCTATTGCCATTTTATTTTTATAACAAAATAATTTGTAATATATGACATCAAATATTTAAAAGTAGTAAAAAACATGACAAAATAAATTTTTGGAATACCTTGTAAAGATCTTGTAAACAATGAAAGTAAGAAATTAAAAAAAAACAACCATCCACATTGTTTTTAGTCCAAGGATGACCAAATTCTACCCAGGCAAACATCCCTTGATGCCAAATCATCACGAAACAGCAGTTAGCAAAATGTTAAAAATAAACCATTCCTACTTTTGTCTTTGAAGTGTGGGATTGACGCAACACAATGATGATCAAAGTTCAACTATTGAAATTCATGAATGGTAGCTTATCGAAACAAAGGTGAAGTGAGAGTATGGTGGATTGTGATACTTCATGGGAATGTTGCATTGCAGGCACTGATTCATGACTATGATATATATATATATGTTTAAATCATTTTTTTTTGGAATATCGATTTTTGTGTTTTCTAAATCAAAAATCGTCACATCCCTAGTAGTGAGTTCGTGGTATGTACTGTCGAGTTCCGATAATCCGAGTTAATCAGGACCGACACCAACTCGGATTATGCAGACTACATAATAAAATCGAAGAGAAAAATCCAGTTTTATATATGCACATATAACTGAAAAATAGAGAGATCAAATAGCGAAAAAATAACAAATACGCAGATTTGTAAATATAAAAATGTATTTTAAATAACATCACACTTATTTGATCTAATGTTTAAAAAATGAATCTAAAGTTGTTTGTTTTTGAGCAGAACGTCTCTTTCTTGCTGCATTGTCTCGCAATCTTTTCAAAAATGAAACGTTATGTGGTAAAGCATCTGGTTGCTGCTCAATATAGCGAAGGGCAACATCTAACGCTGCCGCGCCTTCTGCATGCGAAATGATCTTCTCTGTTTCATCATTTAAATCTTCAATTTCTTCTTTGGTAATCATGTGAATTATTGCATCTTTGGTAATTTCCTCTTCCTCATTATCGTAAAGCCATTCTTTGACGCAATTACTGTTACCTCTTCACAGCTGGGTTGTTTCAAAACTGTATTTTTAATTTCAAAATTCTTTCTTTTTCTTCATTATTGTCTTTGAAGTCTTTAGTTGTCAGGATATTATGCCAGCTGTTCTTTATTGTCTCCAGTTTAATTTTTTCCCATGCACATAGCATTTTTGACATTAATTTTTTTAATTTGTTGAATCAAAGATGTAGCGTCTTCTTCCAAAGCATGTGCGAGTATAAATTTCGGTACTTCAATTTAAGATCATTGATAACCCCCTGATACATAGGCTGAATAAGGCTAGTAATGTTCGCCTGTAAAAACATGGCTTTAATATTTCCACTTTTCAAATCTTCTACTTCTGGATGTGACGTGGCATTATCTATCAAGAGAAGTGCTTGACGAGGAAGCTTCTTTCCTTCTAAATGCTTTTCTACTTTTGGTACAATTCATTGAAGAACCATTGTTTAAAAATATCTGTATTCATCCAAGAGTTTTTTTGGTTCGTATAAGAAACTGGCAGGGCTTGAATAGCAATATTTTTTAAAGCATGTGGCTTTTACGATTTTCCAATCGCCTATAAGCGTAGTTTGTGCGTCTCTGACGCATTAAAGCAACACATCACAGTTAATCTTTCCTTGCTTTGTTTAAAGCTAGGAGCAGTTTTTTCATTTCTGGAGACTAAGGATTTAGTAGGCAGTCGTTTAAAGTTCAACCCTGTTTCATCACAGTTGTACAATTGCTCTTCAGTGAGATTTTTTTTTACAATTAAATTGTTTACAAACTCATCACTCAAGTTTCTCTCCACAAATAGTCATCTGGCGAACTCCATACCTTTTTCTCCATCTGTTTAACCTCCTGGTGCTGACAGAAAAATTGTCGGCTTCTTTCATTTTTTGGCAAAAATATATGGCTTTTTCCTGCAACATCGGACCAGATATCGGCATGCCCTTCGACCTTTGTTGAGAAAACCACATAAAGAGAGCCTCGCTTGTTTTTTCATAATCACTTTCGCGCATTGTTCTTCTGTTTTTTTAAACAATCGTCGGGTGTTAGATTTCCGGCACTCCATTTTTCAACTTTTGCGTGTTTCCTTCTCCAGTCACCTACTGTCACTTCTCCAACACCTAATTCCTTTGCAATTTTTTTATACTTTCTTCCTCATCTAACCATTTTAAAGTTCATCTTTTGACATCTAATGAAATAGACTTGTTTCCTTTTCTTGCTCATTCTCCTCACAAACTTATGGGTGAATATTAGGAAAAGTGCCAAATTGAATATGGAAAATTTCAATTTTTGAAGATTTTTAGTGAATGAAATTAATGGTGTATTTTAATTACACATTAGTAACAGATTTTTTTAAAAATTAGGGGCGAGGTCAAGGGGAACATTTACCCCCATTTTCGGGGGGTTATTTTTCTGGACTGTTACAGATCTGACAAATGTTGCAGATTCCATGTTTAACTTGTGCATAATACATTACCTGTATAATTTATATAGGTAATATAATATAAATATATGTAATAATTATATATGAATTATAATTAATATTAATATATTTAAAATTATATTATAAAAAATTGTCGTACTGAAAATTTCAATTTAAAAAGATTTTTAGAAAATGAAATTAATTATCTCAATTATAAACTATTTATAATAGATTGAGGGGAAATAACACTTGAATAAAAACACTGGAATGACACAAACACTTAAATCTTAATATTTTTTTACTGTATTAGCAAATTTAGCTCTTGTATCATAAATTAAGTACAAAATTTAAGTTAAATTATAATGTTCCAAGTTTTCATTAAACACATATTGTTCCCTTTTGTTTAAAGATGGCTGAGATAATACATTGACAATATTGGACGAGTCAACTTCTGCAATGTCATCATTTTCGGGGAAAGTAAATTTGTCTTTTCCACATTTTCTCATAAATTTTACAGTGTACTCATCAAATGCATCCTGAGAAATGATGACACCAACATAAAACCTCACACTTTTCTTTCCTGCTAATTTTATGACAACATAATCATTTTGAAAAATATTTTTGATAGCATTAGCCGGAGGATTGTTAGAATCTGAATCTGTATCAGAAAAGCTATCTGAAGAATATACATCTGAGTACTTCAATTTACAATTCGAATTATCTTAAAATCTTTTAAGGTAAATAGCATGAACACAGAATTGGAATTGCAGTATAAAACAAAGTAAAAAATATATATAGTAGAATTTATTCAACCTGTGCCAGGGCACATGCAACTATGCAAATCATCTTCAAGAAATTTCTGGACTGATTTTCTTACTTCTTCTTTTTTTCTTCTTTCTTTTCTTCTTCTGACCTTTGTGTGATCTTTTGAAATGCATCTTCTTTGTTTCTAATGCTTTTTTGTAATTTTTGTTGGAAGCTAAATTTTTAAGTTGACCTATCATTTGATACTTTTTTATAATTTTATTTGAAACCCGTGTAGCAAATAACCTTCTTTCTTTTTCTTTTTTGAAAACTTTTTTATTTTCTTCTAGACCTGACATAAAAGCAAAGTTAAGAAGTAAATTCTTCCTTATTTCTGGTGACATCTTTTTTCTACCAATTAGTTTGCATACTTTTGTGGCAGGGGACAATGAACATTTTGATTTATCTTTGGATTTTAAGCGATAATTTTCTTTTCTTAAATTTTCAATTTTCCTAGCTTGTTTAAGAGATTTAGCAATCATAGATTGCAACTTATACCTCAAAGAACTATAAATGTGTTTTGCTGCTTTTCTGCCAGACTGAATCCGTGGAGACCCTCTGCTCCCAACACGTGTTTCTTTAGCTTGCTGCAAAGACTTTCGCTTTCTGTAATTACGTGAATCTTTCTTCCATTGTTTTCGTCTAATGTATTGTTGTCTATTGGAAAGGTTGCTTATACTTTTAATTACACCCTTCTCCCTCATTTCTTTTTTATACTCTGTCTTTTTCTCTTTTCTGAGCTTTCTTCTCTTCTGACATGTTTTCTCTACATTTCCTGACACCGTCACGACAATCTTGTCGCCTTTTCTCAATTTCTTTAAGTGTTTTTTTTTTTTTTTTGCTGTATTTCCTGAGCTTTTCTTTAATTTATCCATACTTTTGTAAAAAGTATTAACTGAAAGTAAAAAAAAATTAAATACTTACACTAGCTTTTTATGTTTAAAAAGAGGGAAGAATTATTATTTAGAATAAATTAATATTTGTACAGCTTGTGTAATTTTTTAAACATAAATAATAAAATTAGTAACTCATTAATTAAAGGTGAGAAATTCTATTCCATGCAAACAGATAAGTTAATTTTTAAAATCAAAATAAAATAAAATCATTCTCAAAACATGTTTAAAAAACGAAACTAATTCAGGACAATCAGAATTTGGAAGGGGGGGGGGCGCTTGCACAAAATCATTTAATAAATTGAATATTTAAAAGTTATGCAAAGTTATATTGTTGGAACAGTCTTTAAGAACGAAGATCCAGAGATCGATACAAAAAAAAAAAAAAAAAACCGGACATTAATTTGTTTGGAAACTCATATTTTGGGGAGAAAATAATGTTTTTGAAACAGATTTTAAGAAATTAAACTAATTTAAAAACATTGGAAGTTTTCAGTTACAGAGATGCATTTAAACTCATCTTACACTGCAAAAATTAACTCTAGAAACGCATAACACGAAAAACTAACTGTGGGAAAACATCGGTAACGCAAGCATCAGTTCTGTAACAAATGGTTTCTATTTCAATGTTACCGATCTGATTGTTACAGATCTGACGAATTTCCCGTATTTTGTTAGCTAAACATCGCTAATTAAAGATTCGAAACCTAAAAACGCATTATTATGTTCATGACAATAAATTCGTTTTTATCATACAAAAATAAATAAAAAAATTAATTAATTTTGCTTTTCAATTTGCGTTACCGACCTGATCTTTCATTTGGTAGACACAGAAAAATAAAGATTGAAAAAATCTTACCTGTAATTCTATGAAACTGAAGTCGGAACTTTCAACTGAAACTTGCACATTACACAAAGGGGTTTCATCACACGCAATCAGTTGGCGCCAATTTAAATGTTTTGATAGGAAATAACATCCCGGAATTCGGCGTTACCGATCTGATACGAAAACTTGGGACAAGCATATATTACGTTTTTTTTCGATGTACATTTATAGTTTCTAAAACATGGGAGTCAATATTTATAAATAAACATATTTGATACTTGTTTTTGTCGCGATGTTTTATAACGCACGGGATTTTTTTAAAGATCGCGATTCGTACCTGGGACACGTTACCGATCTGATTTTGAAGCAATAAAAAAATTCCCTTGTCATAAATTAAAAGTAAAACTTGAAAATTTTGTCATGGATTGAATGTAAAACGAAGTTTACTATATGAAAAAAAATATTTCTTGGGTTTTTAATTGGAAGTGTTTCATAAATTTATCTGGGACACAAATTGGCACTTTTCCTAATATTCACCCTTATCATCTTACTTCTATGAGTTCTCGAACTGGAATGATATACTTCTCTTCTGGGGTGTGACACCCCTCAGAAGCAAAATGGAAAGAAAAGCGAAAATTTCAAGAAAAACTGATCGCAGGTTCAACAGGAAGGTGACAAATTTTAAGCACTTGTGAGAAGGAAAAAAATGTTATTTCTTTTTCCAATGACAGATAGTGCTACAATGCAATTTTTTATTACTTTTTTTTAGCTACCTCGGATTAGCGGGACTACTGTAATTAGTTATATTTTTCAATTGTATAATATGTATATTTAAGTGAAGAATATCCTTAACATTGATTTCCAAACTAAATGTGTCCATTTAATAATGTTATTTATTATTTAGTTCTTAGCATTTTAATTATATTGAGATAAGAAAGAGAATTATTAATAATATGATTTTTTTTTTTTTTAGGTGTGAAGAATAGAACCACCTAATGAAGAAGAGACAAAGGAACAAGCCACGGCCCTCAAACATTGGGCGCCGAACTGGGGTGGATGTTGTCCAAGGAAAAAAGATTCGTAGACAAGATGATGGAACTGATGTATTTGATGACTATTGGACAGACAATGAGTCCATCTATTCAAATCAAACAACTCAATCCTCCCCTGATAAAACCACAAGTGACAAGATCTTGGAAAATGTGCCCATTCTCAATAGAGATTCTGTGAGCTATAGGAATGCTCCGAGATCATCCATGAAAAAAACTTTAAATGGGGAATATGAAGATCATACTGGCTACTTTAGACCAGAACATTTAAAGAGATCAGAGGTTTCCAGAAGAAAATTACATTTTTCGGAAGAGATTGGGCGCCGAACTGGGGTGGATGTTGTACAGGGAAAAAAGATCCGTAGACGAGATGATGGAACTGATGTATATGAGGACTATTGGACAGACTCTGATTTAATTGATTCAAGTCAAACAATTAAATCAGTGTACTCCCCTGTTAAAACCAGAAGTGAGGAGGTCTCGGAAAATGTGTCCATTTTCGATAGGGATTCAGTGAGTTTTATGAAAACTCCGAGATCATCTATGAAAGAAACTCGAAATCAAGGAAGTGAAGATCATGATGGCTACTCTAGTCCAGAACAGTCAAAGAGATCAGAGGTTTCAAGAAAAAAATCCCATTTTTGTGAAGATGTGGAAAATTCTGCCATTGCTAGATCAAAAATGACACAAACTAGCCATTTGTTAGATGAAACAGAAAGTACACCTTCAAAAAATAGAATGCATGAAAAATCATGGAAGAGCAATGGGGCTGATTTATCTGACAGCAAGGTAAATTCTTCTGCAAGAAAGTCTCCTAAAATGTTGTCTAACTCTTCTCAAACACCAAACAGAAGGGAATCTCTGCCTTCATCAAGAGCTGCTAGAGTTTCATTATCTAGTAAAATGGAATCTGGGAAGAAAGCTAAAGATAAGAGAAATTCTAGAGTTATGACACGAACTTCCCATTCGTTAGACGAAACAAAAAGCTCACCTTTCAGAAATAGAACATATACGCATAAAACATCTTATTCAAAAGGAGCTGGAAAAAATAAGACCGATTCATCTGACAGTGAGAGTTCTCCTGTAAAAACATCTAGCATTTTGTCTGAGACTTCACATGAACCAAACAGAAGGGAAGATCTGCCTTCATCAAGAGATGATACAAGAGCTGAAAGAGTTTCATTATCTAGTAAAATGGAATATGGAATTAAAGCTAAAGAGATGAGAGATCTTAGTGTTATGACACAAACTTCCCATCCATTAGATGCAACAGAAGGTTCACCTTTCAAAAATAGAACATATATGCCTAAAAGATCTTATTCAAACGAAACTGAAAAAAATAAGGCTGATTCATCTGACAGTGAGAGAAATTCTCCCGTAGAAACATCTAGAGTTTTGTCTGAGACTTCACATGTATCAAACAGAAGGGAATATCTGCCTTCATCAAGAAATGATACAAGAGGTGAAAGAGTTTCATTATCTAGTAAAATGGAATCTGAAAAGAAAGCTAAAGATAAGAGAAATTCTAGAGTTATGACACGAACTTCCCATCCGTTAGACAGAACAGAAGGTTCACCTTTCAGAAATAGAACATATACTCCTAAAACATCTTATTCAAAAGAAACTGAAAAAAATAAGGCCAATTCATCTGACAGTGAGAGAATTTCTCCTGTAGAAACATCTAGAGTTTTGTCTGAGACTTCACATGTATCAAACAAAAGGAGAGATACAAGAGCTGCAAGAGTTTCATTATCTAGTAAAACGGAATATGTAAAAAAGGCTAAAGATAAGAGAAACTCTAGGGTTATGACTCGAAATTCCCATCCATTAAGTAGAACAGAAGGTTCACCTTTCAAAAATATGGCTAATTCATGTGACAGTGAGAGAAATTTTTCAGTAGAAAGGTGTTCAGGAGTTTCGTCTAAGACTTTTAGTTCATCAAACAGTAAGAAAGAAGTCAACAAAAGGAATTCTTCTTTAAGAAGGCCTCCTCAGTATGCAGCCAAATCTTCTGAAGTGCTGAATCAGAAAGAAAATATACCTTCTGGAAATCGTAGGAGTGTAAATAAAACAGAAATTTTAATTTCTGGTCAAAGAGAAAATGAGTTAAAGGAAGAAGCTAAACGAAAATCTTCCATGGGAAGGTCTCCTATAGCAATTAAAAGAAAAATGATACAAACTCCTGATGCCTTGGAAAATTCCCTGTCTAAGACTTCATGTGTTCAGAATAGATGGGAAGAAGAGAATGAAAATAACTTTTCAGGAAAGAAGTCTCAACATCATACAGCCAAGTCTTCTGAAGTGCTGAATCTAAAACGAAATGTATCTTCTAGAAGTGTTAATAGATCAGGAATTTTAGTATCCTGTCAAAAAGAAAATGATCAAGATGAAAATAACCAAAAGTCTTCCACTGAAAAGTCTCCAAGAGCATCTGTGAGTAGCACAATACAAACTTCTGATCACTTGGAAAATAGGCAAGTCTCTAGCACTGCTTCACAAGATGCCCTTCAAGAAAATGCATCGTCACCTTGCAAGGGCCTCAGAAGATCCTCTAGATATAGAAGACCACCTCTTGCTTCCTGGCGAAATGAGCGATTCAAGTTTGTGAAAGCATCTGCTGAAAAAGAATATGAGTGTGTAGGTGTGGAAGAAGGTCAACCAGAAGATGATTTTGCATTCAGAACTTTGAAAAGAAGACAGTCAAAAGTTCGAAAACGTAAGATAGTAGCTTGGGAGAAACGGAAAAATGTTCCTAAACACATTAAAAAGACTCCAATTATAAATGAGAAAACTGAGAAAATTATAGAATTGTATTTGCACCGTCCGTTCAGTTCATATGAGTGGACTTTGCCACCAAATGAGGATAATCCAGGTTACGTGATAAGTAGGACTTTTAAATCTAGGTTTATGACATTTGGGTTTTTAGAAATTGCTGGTCACAGTATGAAGGACAGACAGCATTCACCTCAAGATAATCTTCACTTTGTAGTTGTAAGTGGAGTTGTTGAGGCTGTAATTAATGCAACTTCTTTCACTTTTCAAAAAGGTGATTCTTTTATTGTACCCGTAGGTACTTTTTACAGTATAAGCAATGAAACCTCTAACAAAGCTCTGCTTTGCTTTACCTCATTCAGAATACCCTTTTTTACATATCAGGAAAAGGACTGATTTCTAATTTTTACATCCTTCAAGCTGTTTTCTATACTATATATTTAGTCTTAGATTGTAGATTTTCATTCATTTAAATATTTAGAACTTTTGTATTCATGATTTAAATGTAATGATTTTATCTGAAGTTTCAGTGTTATAGTTTTGTTATTTCTTCTGTGCATTTTTTTCCTCATGTGTTAGTTACATTTGCATGCCAACATGTAAGCAAAGGAAATATATATATACATTGTCCTCAAGTGAAATTTCTTAGGACAATTCAGTACTTTTATAATTCAGTTTTTGTGCATAATTAATGTAAGTAAGAATTTTATAAATAAAAATGGAAAATCTAAAAAAAAATATCGTATTTAATCTCTTCCTCGAAAAATGGTCATGAGAAAATGACAAAAATACAAATATTTAGGATGTTTCTGAAAGTTTTCAATAAGTTTGGAGACCAAATAAAGGAAATATGTCTGAAGAGGTATGTTATTAATCATACAGAATATCTCATCAAAAAATGTTTTATATATTTGAAAATATATTTATTCTAAAATTGAATACATTTTCTTTAATATTTTGTAAAAACTGGGATAATAAACTATGTTTTCCATTTAGTTTTATTTGTCTCTTCCAAAACACTTTTACAGTTGGTTTATTTTTACTTTCTTGTATATGAAGTGAAAGTACTGGATAATTACAAAATAGTATAACTAAAAATATGAATTACATTCCTCAATGCTAATCGGAAGGGAAGAAATAGATATTGAATTTTTATTTCCATATTTATTTTAGTTTACAATCCATGCCTACTGAAACGGGTGTAAGTCTAATTAAAGGCTGAGGACCATATTTTCATTTTTCCACATGAGGAACCATATGCAGCTGACATTCTTGACGACCATATTTTCATTTTTCCACATGAGCAACCAGATGCAGCTGATGCTGAATCAGTCCATGTGTTGCTGACAGCCAAGGCTTGTTTAGATGGCTCTTCAAGTCTCTAGACCTTATGGATTGTTATTTCTTTCTCAGGGGTTACTTTATATGGGGAAGCGGGATACTTGACATTATGCAATTTTTTTTGGATTGTGAGATAGTTGTTAATTTATGTGTGCCACTTTTATTTCACCTTCAGTCATATGGTCTGTTGGAAGGGATTTTCATTCCAATCTGAAAAGCCATCGTAATGGCGTGTAGGTAAATATGTTTTGGAGGTCCAAAAGTAAATTTTCACTTTTCCATTCCTCATTTGATGGGAAGTTTAGTATTAAAGATATGATCAATTGAAATATTTCTGAATTTTAAGCATACTTCTAGCTATAATTTGATATATGATGTTATGTAGCATCTTAATTCTAAGTGGTTTCAATTTTAGATAATTTAGAAAAAGTAGCCGACCGAAGCACATTGTGTGGTTGGGATCAATTTTCTAATGCGGTGGAGTTTGTCACCCATATGGCAACTCAAATATAGATAATTGTTTAAAAAGTGTTTAAGTAATTATTTAATAAATAAAGTTTCTTTTTTTAATGTGATGATAATTTCAAATAATGCAAGTAATTATTTTAATAAGAATTGAAAAAAATAATTGAAATTTATTTATTCCACTTTTTTCTCATTTGCAGGGGAAAAAATATTTTTATTCATTTATTATTTTAAGAAAAATCTTTTGCTTGAACTATTTCTCATCGTTTGGATTTATTTAACTTTTCGGTTGAGTTTGTTGGTTTGGATTTTCTCATAGAATATATTTTTCTTTTGCTTTTGTTTCCATTACGATATTAGGAGAACCGAATAGGTGTATTCAGATTTTCCAATTTCTTGTTTTGTATTACATTTTTTACATGCATTCTTTTAATTTTGGTTCTATTTTGTTATATTCTAATTTTCCAAAACCGTCAATTCTTTAGAGTGCTAATGATGTTGCTAGATTCTCATTACTTTATTTTTATCATTTAATTAAGTCACTATTTTATTTCTTTATTTAATTTCAAACTAATTAACTTTGATTTATTGAGTAGATTAATTTAATTTATTAACTAGAACTTTATTAATAACAATTGTGTTTTATAAATGTCTATTTTATTTTTAATATTAATTTCATTAATATTTTTTGATAATTAAGACTTTCAATTCACTTCTTTAACCTAATATCTGAATTTTGTGTACATCCAAATTATTGAAAGAATTTAATTACTCTTTACCTGTAGGGCCATGTATTCCTAGCTTAGGGCAAAGTATCCCTAAGGTTAAAGGTACTTGACCCTAGCTGGTTTCATGAAATATAGTTATTATTTGATTAAATGACATATAAATTTAACATAAGTACACTTGCCATTCTTAAAAACATATCCTTTTATTATGCTAGGCTATTAAAATTTTGACGAAATAAAGAAAAATTAAAAGTAGGGTCAAGTATACCTAATTTCCCCCATGTGCCACCAATGCCAGCTACGTTAAATGAGTATTACCATTGCCTTTACGGACATGCTCCAAAGTCTCTCGAATTAAACTACTGTATAAATGTTTGTTTCATAATGGTAGGAAGACATACGAGCATTTTGTAACTATTTGAAAAAGATTTGAAATATTTCCTTTTTCATGAAGTTTATTTTCATAATTGTAATACTTTTTGTAATATATTGAATTAAAAATTGAGGTTTGTTTCATAATTGCACTATATTGTCTTTATCAAAATAGTTTGCATTGAGAATCAGATGAATCTGTGCATTGTAAACCTCCCTGAATCTAAGAAGAAAAAAAAATTATATAGTTCTAGACAGGGTTGCGGTGATTTAAATCAGTTGATTAAAATCACTGATTTAAATCACTTTATTTTAAATATCAATGTGCTTCAATGAAATAAAATTGTTCATGTATCTTTAAATAGTGATTTTAAAATATTTTTAAATATACATTTAAAGAAAGAATATATAGAACATAAAAAAAAAATTTCATTGAATTGATGTAACTAGAGTGCTTTCTGTATCTTTATTTTTGACAATGCAAGCAAATTAGATTTTAACCCTTTGCGGCGCAAGGCAATTTTTTTGAAATATGATGAGAAAACATCATGAATGGGTTTAGTTTATTGTCTAGACATAGAATCTACAAAAAAATGTATTTTAAAAAACTTGCTTCATTCCGGGAGGGGGGGGGGCTCATGAGAACCCCCTTAGATACAGCCACCTTGATACACTCGAAAATTATTGTTGAATCTTACAGAAAATTATAAATTAAAACTTCAAGAATATTGGAGCAAAATTTTCGAGTTACTTTGCTAAAATTGCTAAACATCCAGATCTAAAAAACTTCTTATCTCCGAGTCAAGGAATTTTCCTGAACTTCATCTCTAATAATTCCTATCCTGAAACAAAATTTCATAAGACTGCTATATACATTCTAAAAGGAGTACTATTAGCCCTATCCTAAACCTATTATTTTCATGTATTTATATTAGGATCATGTTCACAAAGAAAGAACATAGTAAAATGCAGTGGGTTTCATTTTAATAATTAACTAAATAGTGTTGGGGACAACAAAGTTTTTATATTGCAATAATGTTCAAATGTAAAATAATTAAGTAATGCATATAAATGCTCCAAAAGTTATACAAACATCTACATAGTGCATTTTAAACTATGATCTATACTTATAAAAGACAATGTTTGTGAGCTTGTGCGCAATGTCCAGACGAATCTATCACACTTACAGTCATGAAATTCGGCACACAAGTAGCCCTGATGGTGACTCAATGCACCTAGAAGCCTGAATTTAAAAATTTTATCTAGAAATTTTTTTATTTAATGTTTTGGGTCAAACAGATTAGGAGTAGAGAAAGCTTCAAAACTTGTGTTTTTAATGAAACAAATGAACAGCTGAGTGTAAAATTCCATAATATTTTAACATACAATAATATATCTATAATCAAGAAATGACAATTTTTATTATATTGTTCCTTTTTTCCTTAATAAAATTGTCTTATAGCTCAAAAGTATATTATTGTTATGTTTTAGTTCAAAAATATTTTTTAAATAGTTGTTACATTTTTGAATTAAATTTTAATTTGTTTTTTTAAAATAAAGTACAGCTTAATGACTGGTATGTTGTTATATATATAATTCTATGACTGTAATGCTCATTGTCTAATGTACAAATGTTAAATAATAAAAATATATATATATAGTTTTAAAAAAATCTTGATTTAAATAAAAAAAATCTGATTTAAATCAAATAAATCGATTTTTTTGAAAAAAATAAAAAAATCGACAACCCTGGTTCTAGATCAGTGATGGGCTAACTGCGACCCGCTTAGATATTCTAACCAGCCTATCACAGACTTAAAATAATAGTTTAGAAATTTTATCTCTATTGGAAATACTATATTTATATCATATTATAGGTTTTAAAATAAAGTCTTATCTTCATTACTTGCAGTAGTACTAAAGAATTTTCTATTCCTTATTGTGTTTTATAATTAATAGTTTTTTTTTTCTTGTATGGCCCAGTCCTAAGAAGAGTTTGCCCATTCCTGGTGTAGAAGGATGGCATATACTCTTATCATCAAATTTTGAATCAAATCTGTCAATCGGTTCATGTTTTTCTACTAAACATTCACATGCATCAGAAAGCGATAACTGAAAAACACAACAACTTGGATAAAATGAAATTTAATATGAAGTAGCCTTGACAGAAGTATTGTATCTAATTGATGAAAGGGATGTCCAGAATGCATACTCGGTTTGTGACACTACAAGTTGGGAAAACACTCCCATTGCTTATAAAATTATTTATAATGATAAATCTTGCCAAGGAATCACTTGTGTCTTGATAGTAAGAAACAAGGATTACTTATATAGTAGCCCAGACCTGTCTCTCACTGATCCAGTAACACTCTGATGTCATCAACAATAAAATACCTGCCATAGCAGTGTAAAACGTTAAACAGCTTTATTTCATTGTTAGAGCACCTAAATTTCAGTAATTTTAAATTTAAAAAAGTAATAGTCATTCTAATTTCAAGTTTAATAGCTCTCAAGTAGTGAAATAAAATTTGCTATCAATTGGTATAAAATTTATTTCGCTATGATCAATAGTTCCCGAGAAATTTTAAATTATATTAATCATACAGGGTTCATATGCTCCTTGAATACGATTTTCATTTTCAAGCACTATGGAAACTCCTTGAATTCGGGTTTTACTTCTTATAAACTCCTTGATTTTCAATTTTTAACATTTCTTTTATTAAATGTGTACTACGTTTCACCAATAAAAAGGATTCTAAATCGCCGTCGTATTAATTACCCAGTATTTTGCGTTGCTCTTTCTACGATTTGATGTTCATATCCTAGCAGTATCCTAAATTTAATAATTGGTTTTAAGTCGCAATCAGTAATAACCAAAACAATAGAATGGTGCAAATTGAGAATGTTATTTCTCTTGGATTATTTTGAAACATTAACTGTATTTCTTTAAATTGTAACGTTTGGTTTGTTCAGGCATGAAAGACTTCCGCTTTTAAGCGGAAATCCGCTTTTTTGAATGTCTTTCAGGCTGTTTCTGAGATCGATGCAAAACCATCGAGAAATCGTGACCGAAAAATGTGGGGTGGGGTGGAAGCTACGTCTGAATCCGAAACGAACGCCATTTTTTCTCCGTCACAAAATAAACAGAGATGCATTCTCTGGGGTTTACGCGCCGTATCTATCGCTTCAAGTGATTGGCACATAGCGTAATGGAGGAAGGCAGAACTTCTCCCGTATAGCTGAATGACGACCGCTCTACGAGTAGGCCACGCCTTGCTGTTGAAATCGCACGTCAGTGAACTGCTATCGCCGATGTTAAATTCACGGGTTAAATGCTAACGGTTGTTATGCAAAGAACTTCTACTACTACTATCATTTGTCTTGTGTTTGGCGGATCGCACGTGTGATGCTGTATGTTTAGTGTTACGTTCGTCAATTGTAAAGATCAGCGTTTGTGAGTGTGACCGAGAACCAAAATGGAGATTAACTTAAACGATGAACATGAAGTTCGTTCCCTAGATGCGAACGAAAAAAAGAAATTTAAATTCGAGTGGTTGAATAAATCTATGAAAATTAAACTGCCGGCGAAAGGTAACAATACGAACGTGGAAGAGATAGCAGTAAAAGTAGGAGATTCGATCAAGAAGATCGAAATAAGTGGAACTGTAAATTGCCAGCTTTGCTCTGATACCATTTATAACCAAGCATTCTAAACTTGAGAGATTATTTCATATTTATGTCCTTAATTTAATGCTTTTTAAAGAAAGTATTGCAATTATTAAACAATCTTTAAGTTGCTGAACTCAAACACTATTCGAAATAAGTTAGTATACATGCATGAAGATTGTATGTTGGAACAACAGATCATAAACCTAAAATTATTAACATACATGAGATGAAGAAATCATTTCCTATATTTTAAATACAGAATACAACAGCTGTTCTAGAATAGATGTTGAAGCAGCACCAAAAAAATTTCAGTATCTAAAGGAATTTATTCAATGCACAATATTTCAAAATTCTCAAAACATAAAATTGCATAATATGTCAAGTTCTTTTGATTATTTTCAGAGTTCAACAAATAGAGAACAATTTTAACTGTAGTGTTAATGTACTTGTTTCTAATTTATTGAACTATTAATTTCTGTGAAAATTAAATATAATTAAATTGTATATCTTTGAGACAAAATCATTTGTATTTTAAATTATATTCTAATGACTTGTTACAAGCATAATAGGCCATGTTTACTAAGGTAATTTTAGAGATATGCAAAATGATCTGTATTATACAAAAATCTATAAACCACACAACCTCTGGTTCCAAGTTATGCATTACAAAGATCTTCTACTGCATATGGTAATATATATTCTTAGGCACTTCTGTCATTTTTTTTCCTCCCTTAAATAAACTGCTTCATTTTTAAAAAGTATGCAATTTTGTTATGATACTTATCTGTTGTTGTTCAACTTTGAGAAAATAGAAGGAACTTTGAACCTCTTGTATGGTATTTAAAAATCAAAATTCTGTTCAAATAGAGAAAAAATAGTAAGTAAAATTTTATATATACTACTTTTAATTGCTTTTTCTATATGTATTTTAAGTAGTAACATCGTGTGCCTTTGCGTTTGTATATATATCGATTTTGTGGTGAATTTTGTATTCGCATAGAGTTCAGCTTTTTTGAACAGCTTGCACTTTCATGCCTGTTTGTTGTAAAGGATGCATATTGTGATGGTGGAGTTAATAGACACTACTAATCAATTTTAGCTAAATTAGTTTTAATAATCAAGAAATTTTATTAATTTTATTTTTTTCATTTGCTGTTTTATAAGCAATGAAAATGCCAAAAAACAGTTTCTGTTATCTAAATCAATTTTTCTCTTTGTACCTCTATATTTTAAATCATGGATCATGCGCACTACATAAGGTACACAGTTGAGGCATGGAAATTATTTAGATCAATAGTTAGAATTTTTTATTTTTTTTAGAATTTAAATTCTAAAAAAAATTAATGGAAGTAGTTTTTTATTTACAATCATGTTATATAATGAACTGTTTGAACTTTTGGGGTAGTATAATTTTATAAAAAAATTGTGTGTCTAAGCGGCACCACTCTACTTTCACATAAATAGATTTAACATGGCATTCTTGAATAAATCAACTTAGTAAAAACTTACAAAAGAAATAAATATAATCACATTTATTTGAGTTATTAGCAGTGTTTTAAATACTCTTAATGATTTTTGTGTACTTTAAAAAAGGGAACCCTTTTTCATGCGTAAATATTGACTCCTTGAAAATTTTGAAAATACTCCTTGAAAACTCCTTAAATAGTCCTTGATTTTTAATTTAAAAAATCAGTAAGAACCCTGTCATATATTTCAAGTTAATTTCCGTTTTTTAATAGAAAGTAGTAAATCATCATGTCAGTGGTATATCATGCGTGTGATATAGTTTAGACGCAACGATGCATCTGATTATTTATTGCAACCGTGGTGATATAATTTCATAATATATTTTGGTAATGTTTGACAAGCAGAGAAGTGCTTTGTTTTGATTAGACATCTGAAGTACAAGGAAAATTGCTAAACAACGAAAAATACTTCACACGGAATGTTAAGAAATATGAAAAAAATATATATATATTTTTCCTGTCATGAAACAGATGTTTATTTTATTTGTTTTCAATCAGTGTTAAACATTTTTCTCGCATGTATATCTATTTAAACACGTCAAATTTGACGGGAAATCTCTTGAATGAAGAGGCAATTTGCACTCGTCATACCATGATGGATGATTTTCTAGTCTGAAATAATTGCCCATTCATTTGACAAATTTGGCACCCTTGGAAAAGTTTATATTAAGACTTCTCATAGTAGGTCACATAGATAATATCTGGGGGCCGGCCCTAAAATCATTGATGAATTTTTGCTTTGTCAGATTCTTACAAAGTTGTATCAGAAAGTAAGGTTACCTATTTTTTGCTTTGAAATTTATTGCTTATATCATCGCGAATAGATGGCGATAGTATATCACAGGAGTTAAAGATCTTATATTGTTTATTCTGTCAACAACAATCGATGCCTGTACATTGGCATCTATTTAAAAGAGCTAACAGGCTGAGCGAATGGTCCAAGGAAGAAGTGTAATTCAGCAATTCGTTTTTTGTGTGCTAGTACCACCATCTGAAATACATACCTATAGGGTACTTTTGTTATAACTGTAAACATGTAAGGAAATGGTGACTTAATTTTCAGATTGAAAATATGGTGTTTTTTTTGGAGAGAAATGAGCTTCAATTTCTGCGAGTGATTCAGTGATAAAGCAAATAAAGATTGGCATTGATTGATCATTTATCAAAATATATTATTTTTGTTGGAGGGAGTTAACAACGAAATAATAGCATAACAACGAAAGGCCACATACGGTTCATGACAAGCAAAATCTCTTGGATTCCTGGCACTGGGAATTTTTGCCACATCCTCCTTATAATCCTTATTTAACCCCTTCTGACTTTCCTTTATTTCCCAAGCTTAAAGAGCATGTTTGAACATAACATTTTCACTCGGATGTTAAAATCAGACTCGGACTTGGATTCATTGATTTACCGGTACAATAAATGCCTCGACAAACAAAGTGATTATGTGGAAAAATAAGGCAAATATGCACCTTCATATATGCTACACTTTCTTCATTATCTATATATTTAAAATATGTGGTAAAAACCTTCGCCGAGTCCGCCTGCCTCAACCACTCGACCGATTTCGGCAATTTATTTTTCATATGAAAGGTTATGATGTCTAGATATGTCATCAATGGTCGCCCCCCCCACTCTCCATTTTCGATGGAAATCGAATAAACATTTCCCTACTGTACATTGTTTATGGGGTAAAATCTTGTAGAAATCCCTCAACCACATGACCGATTTCGACAATTTTTATTTCATATGTAAGCTTATGACGTCTAGATTTGCAATGAAGGGTCACCTCCCCCCCCATTTTCGAACGAAATCGAAGTTTCTCCGCTATGCATTCTCTATATGTTTTTTCGTCATTTTTCCTTCATTGCAAATCTAGACGCCATAGGCTTTCATATGAAATAAAAATTGTCGAAATAGGCCTAGTGGTTGAGACTGAGGCATTTCTACAACGTTTACCCATAAACAATGTACAGAGGAGGAGATTTTGCTATTTCGTTCGAAAATGGAGGGTGGTGTGGGGCAGGCGACCTTTCATTGCAAATCTAGACGTCATAACAGGGTGGCCAGCCGACCGTGAAAACAGGGAATTTCGGGAGATCGGGAAAAAGCAGCGAAAATTTTTCTAAAACTGGGATTTTATTTTGATAATTCTTATCGGACGCGACAATCGCTGGTCTTTTTTCATGAGTAGAATGAAGCACAGTTGTTAACCAATGGAAATCAGTCATTTACTGACAGTCAAAAACGGATGTCATTCGCGTGTCTGCGTACGCATCAGGAAGCTAGATTTTTACATTTAAATTTCCGAGGGACCGAAATTTCGGCTATTAACAGTATCGGGTTCCTTTTATTGGTTAAATTAGATTATATTTTTCGAGATAAAATCTATAATATAATCGCACTCGGATGTGGAAGACAAACAGGAATTTGGCTACGTGCCAAAGAGATTCAGACAGCGTATGTGATCGTAAATTTCCCTTTATCAGTCTACAAATTAGCATCGACACTACTCTTGCTTTTATGATGATTTAATATCAAATCGGAGTTATACCAGAAATAGTTTATTTTCCACTTCTGGAGATCTTTTTGTTGAACTATGAAGTATCGGAGATTCGTGTTAATATTTTCTTTCGGCAAACATTATGAATACAGATCATTTTGCTAAATTATGGGATCTTCAAAGTATTGGCGGTTTATCTATATCTAAGCCGTTATCTAGATATATAAAAGAGCAATTTCTTTTTAGTATTATGAAAACATGTTCCGTTGCCGGCGGGGGGGGGGGGGGATGTTATTTTTTTCGCCATTGGTATTCATATACGCTCGACTTCCGGTGTTTTAGTTTAAACTTCTTGCGGTTTTTTTTCCCTCTTCTTTGATCTTTAATGTTTTATTTTATTTCTCTTCATATATTATTCTTTTTGAGCCGTGTTAAAGGAAGTTGGTTGGAATAATTTTTTTTCCCTCTCTTTCGCAAACGATTCGCGTGACAATTATGCTTCTTTGTTTTCTATACTTATAAATAGGCTTGCCAGATTTCTGAATTGTTCAACCGGGACACTGGAATGCCCCCCAGCGCCGCGGGTATTCAAGGGTACACATCCTTGGCGGGTTTTTAGAGGGTACTTTATTCTCAATGATATGAATAAATGGTTACTGATTAGGAACCTAATCCAGGGGTAATAATAACTGACACAAGAATAAAAATTTAAACATTTTATTTCTTACATGTTAACATTTGTAAGTTACTTAAGTAAGAAGAAACACTTTGGATGAGAAATAAAAATTTGAACAATACTTACATGTACTTTTCATTGGCTGGGACTTTTTTTTTGAAAATCTTTTTTGTTTTTAATCGTGTTGTAAAAATCTTCTCAAGCTATTCCGATATTAATTTTACATGTCATCAAGCCTTTAACTGTAGATTCCTTCATCAAACCCATATCTTCAGTCCATGCGTTGTTCATCAAAGAAAATACTTTCTCAACTGGTGCTGATGTCCCAAGTAAGCAGAAGGCATGGTCACGATTGGAGAGACAAGACGATACGATGACAATATTATTTATTAGCAGACCATCACTCTTCTATAGTTTTCACTTTTCATACAGTACAGTGAAATAAATAATAAAGTAATTATCCTAAATAATCCTTCACATTTAATTATTTTTAGACTTTTTTGGTCATCTATAATTAAATTTAATTTTTACCGGGACGTGAAGTAAACCGGCCGGGAAACCGGGATTTTGTCTGAAAACCGGGATTGTCCCTGTCAAACCGGGACGTCTGGCAAGCCTACTTATAAAAGACGAATGTTTGTGTGTGTTTGCGCGCGATGTTCAGACGAATCTATCGCACTTACAGCCATGAAATTTGGCACGCAGGTAGTCGTAATGGTGACTCAATGCATCTCGATTATAAAATTTAATGTAGAAATTTTTTTATTTAATGTTTTGTGTTGTTTTGGGTCATTTTCGGCTGTAGTATCTTTTCTAATGATCTTTGAAAAGCAATCAATGCACCATCGGATAGAACAAATAATTTACGTTCCATCTTAGTTACGTACCTTTAGTCGTACCAAAAGATGGGAAATTTTCCAAGGAATCCATTTTGATCATTTAAATTCCGAAATTACAATTAGTTACAAAGATATTAATTGAAAACGCCAAAATGAATTAATCTATCATGCAGTCTCCCCCATTAATAATTCACATCGGTGTTCTTACATTTTTTTATTTATTTCTCTTCATCTTTTTGAACCGTAGTAACGGAAGGCAGTTTGTTTTAAAGGTTTTATTTTTTTTTCTTTTTAGCGAGCTTTCATGTTTTGAGTTATAAACGTCGGAAAAAATCGTTTTCTTGCATTTTCTATCTTTTTGTCGTATGGTGTTTTATTTCGCAATGTTACTGTTATAAGGTAATAAAAAGACTAGATTTTAAAGGATATTTACGTTTGTTAGGGAAAGTAAGTGAAAATGTTTGTTGAAAAAACGGAGGCGGAAAAATATGAATCCCGAGGCCTCACGTGACCTCATTTCTTTTCTTCTCCAGGAAATGACGCATTATTCGAGATAGCCCGAAGTTCTAAAGTAGTTTATTAAATTACAAGGAATATTAACGGTGCAAAATACAACGATCCATTACAAACAACATGGAACCATCAATAACATCCAAGAGTTTAAATTTGAATGAGTAACAACATCACGTTCTCTTTAGTTCAAACTGCTGCCAGATGATAATAATAAATACGTTCATACCTTCTCTCAATTTTGTACATTAAAGTATAAAATTGCTTTAAATACAAAACTCTATGTGAGACATTTAAATACAAAGTAACATACATGTACCAAATATATATATATATGCTCATTAATAACACGCTAAATAATAATAATACAAAAACACTTATATTCATATACAAATACTATCAGCTGCTAGTAATATTAAATAGAGAAAATCATTATTAAACTGCAAGTTTCAAAAGATTCTTCAAGCCAGTAAAAGTAGGTAATGTTGATTCCTTTGTCAAAATATCAGCAACATTATCATGAGTGGAAACATACTATATTATGATACCTTTTTCAACTAGATCTATAATATATTGAATTTTAATGTCTATATGCTTAGAACGCTTACTATTTTCATAATTATTACTCAATTTAATTGCCCCGTGATTATCTGAGTATAATTTTCCTACAGTCATTTCATTCTTGTCTAGTTCATCAGCTAATCTTGATATTATACAAGTTCTGCTGAAGTTCAGCTGCAGCAACAAATTCAGACTCTGTGGAAGATAGAGCAACACAGTTCTGCCTTCTGGAGAACCACTGTAACGATCGGACATACTTTTTCTTGTAATGCGGTCACTCCGCCAATCATAGTCTGAATAGGCTTCAACACCAGACTTGCCTCTTTTATAGGAACAGCTTTGATATATGGCATCGCTGGCGATAATCTTGTATTGGCGGCTTTTTGTCGCCTAACCCTAACATCGTATCGTAAGTCGCCAAAACAGAATATCGCCAATGGGGTCGTATATTGAAGCTGTTGAGGAAAGTCGCCAAAACAGAATATCGCCAATGGGGTCGTATATTGAAGCTGTTGAGAAAAGTCGCCAAAACAAAATATCGACAATGGGATCCTATATTGAAGCTGTTGAAAAAAGTCGCGAAAAGAAAATTATCGACAGTGATGTCGTATATCAAAGCTGTACCCACAGTCCATAGGATTTTGTTTCCTTTAAATATCTCGACACTTTCTTGGCTGCTTCCCACAAGGTTGCTCTGGGTCTTTCTAAATACTGACTTAATTAAGACACAGAAGAGGTAATATCTGGTCTACTTCCTAATGATATATACATTAAGCTGCCAATTATCTCACGATAGGGAATACTTGTGTTCGCAGCTTTACTTCACTTCAACAGGTACTTTAGAACCCTTACAATCATTCATTTGAAATTTTTCTAGTACTTTTTCTATCATCTTACTTTAGTGAATTTTGATTATATCACTATTCCTTTCGATTTGTATTCCTAGATAATTATTGAGCTCTCCTAAATCACTGACTTGAAAGTCATTCCTGAGTAATTCAACAGCAGCTTCAATTTCCTTTCCCCACCCCCGATCAACAAAATGTCATCAACATATATTAGCATGATCAAATTTTCTTTTAAATAAACTCAAAAATCATTTCTAGATCTCCTGAAGTTATTCTGAATTGCAACAGTATTAAATCGTCGATTCCAACACCGTGGTGCATCTTTCAGTCCATACAAGGCCTTATTTAATTTCAACACCTTCCCTTTCTTGACGTTGACATCGTCAGGAGGCTTTATATAAACATTATGTCCCACATTTCTATTCAGAAAAGCATATGGTACATCCAACTGTCTAATGGGCCAATCATTTTGTAATGCAAGAGATATTAACATTCTCACAGTAGATAATCTAGTAACTGGTGCATAAAATTCAGATGATGTTTTCTCCTGAAAACCTCTAGTCACAAGGCGTGCTTTCTTTGTTCCATCATTCTTGCTTCTAAATACCCATTTTGTGTCACTAACAGTCATTTTTTGGAAGATCAACTTTTGTCCAAGTAAATCATCTTTTAAAATGAGATGAGTTCCCTTCTTAATGCTTCTGTCCATTCGATACTCTGCATAACATCCTTGAATGTAAGAGTATCATCTCCTGCAATGAAACTGTAGGCTGAGTACAGGTCAAAATCATTAAATTTTTCTGGAATCTTAGCTGTTCTTTTTTGGTCTCGCATTCTGTGTGTTAGATTCATAATGACTGGCTCCACTAACTTCATCAATTAAATTCTGAGAAAGATCAATATCCTCTTCTTCTTCATTTACGAATCTGTTTTCAGCTTCTTCATCATTTGTGAGATCTTCTTCATAAATTTCATTATATTCTTCAATTAAATGTTTAGAATGGCCATTCTTAGAAATTCCTGTATCTTGTGAGCCTGGATTTTGATAACTAGGTTTAAAAATCACATTTCTTGAAAACTTGAATTCAACTTTTCTTTGAGATGGAAAATAAATTCTATAACCTTTAATGTTTTCTTCATAACCAACAAAGCCATCCTTTTTACTTCTTGTATCCCATTTTCTTCTATGTGACATAAGGACTAACATCCAAATCATCATCAGATCCAAATATTTGAAATTTCTTAATATCAGGTGTTTTATTATACCACAATTTATATGGTGACTTTCCTTTAACAGAACTAGTTCCACTTCTGTTTAGAACAAATACAGCAGTATTCACAGCTTCAGCCCAAAATTCTTTCTTCATGTTCTTAGCAAAAAGCATGCTTCTTGCAACTCTACAACTGTTCTGTTTTCTCTTTCAATTCTCCCATTTTGTTGAGAAGTACATGTGCATGATTTTTGATGTATAATTCCCTTTTCTTTTAAAGAGACTGCAACATCTTTATTTACTTCTTCCAAACCTAGATCAATTCTCAAAACCTTTATTTTGTTTCCTGTGACATTTTCCATCAACTTCATATATTCTTTTAGTTTAAATTTTACCTCAAATTTGTTTTCTGACATAGGCAGGTAATTTGTTAATCTAGATCAACGCACTTTTGTATACTCATTTTTTTTATATTACTTTCTTTTGCTAGGACTTGGAGGTTTTGTGAGCTGAACACACTTGAGCACGTCTCTTACAATTGTCCATGTGTAAAACTCGGTTTTTCTAAAAGTACCACTTTCAGTGTCTGGCTTTGAGTCTTGTTAATCGTCGTGGCAAATGCTATTTTTAAAGGTAATTGCGATCTTTTGAAAGTTAATAGCAAATTTGTCGGAATTCGTGGAATTAAAGCAATCGCTCCTTTCGCCTATTCCTGTCATAACAGTAGCTAGCACGATGTTTCGCTCTAGGTATATAACTTGCGTTCTATTGCACAGCCTCGGTGCTTCGAAATTACGCATCAACAACAGGGTGGCCACCCGACCGGGAAACATGGAAAACCGGGAATAGTCAGAGAATTTCGGGAGACCGAGAAAAAACAGGGAAATTTATTCTAAACCTGGATTTTTTTTTTATTTTGATAAGCGAACTGTCGCCTGCAATAAGAATTATCTTTTTTTATAAATAGAATGAAACACCGTTGGCAACCAATGAAAATCAGTCATTTATTGACAGTCAAAAACGAATGCCATTCGTGTTCATGTAAACACCTCGCCAGGAGGCGAAGTGTTTATATTTAAATTTCCGAGGGACCGAAATTTCGGCTTTTAGGCGAAGTTTTTTCAACGAAGGGTTTGAAAAAAAAACATTAAATCATATAGTTTTGAAAATTGGTACACATGTTCGTTACGGGCTTCTGATAAACATACTAAAAGTCCCCGGTCCTGGGGGGTAAGCTCACGGCTCCATCTTGGATTTCATCCCCCTTTTTTAGTTTTTCCAGAATATCTCGAAAACTATTAAGATTTCAAATTACAGTTGATTTATCAAATTAAAGAGCGTAAAATTCCCTACAAATACATGCTTATATTTTTTCTTCCAGTTTTAATTGTTTTCCAGATAATGGGTCTCAAAGGTTGCCACCATCTTTTATTTCATTCCCCCTTTTTTAGTTTTTCTGAATAACTCGAAAAGTGTTCAATTTTCAAATCTTAATTGATTCAACAAATTAAAAAGCATGAAATTCCTTTCAAATGTATACTTTTATTTTTCTGCCAGCTTTAATAGTTTCGCAGATAATGGGTCTCTCAAAAGTTGTTGCCATCTTGGATTTCATTCCCCTTTTTTGGATTCTCTTGAATATCTCGAAATCTATTCAATTTTTAACTAACATGTAGTCAGCAAATTAAAGAGCGCAAAATTCCCTACAAACGCATGCTTTTATTTTTGTTTTAGCTTTAATAGTTTCCGAGATAATGGATTTCAAAATTTGCAACCATCTTGGATTTTATCCCCTTTTTAGTTTTTCTTAAATATCACTGAAACTATTAAAGCTAGAAAATAAATAAAAGCATGCATTGGTTGGGAATTTTACGATCATTAATTTGTTGTATTTAATGTAATTTGAAAATCAAATAGTTTTCGAGATATTAAATAAAAAAAAATTGAAAAAAGGGGGATAAAATCCAAGATGACGGCAAATTTTTAAATCCATTATCTCGGAAACTATTAAAGCTAAAACAAAAAATAAATAAAAGCATGTGTTTGTAGGGAATTTTACGCTCTTTAATTTGCTGATTACATGTAATTTGAAAATTGAATAGATTTTGAGATATTCAAGGGAAACTAAAAAAGGGAGATGAAATCAAAGATGGCGGCAACTTTTGAGACCCATTATCTGGGAAACTATTAAAGCTGGAAGAAAAATAAAAGTATAGTTTGTAGGAAATTTTATGCTCTTTAATTTGTTTAATCAATTGTAATTTGAAAACTGAATATTTTTCGAGATATTCAGGAAAAACTAAAAAAGAAGGGATGAAATCCAAGATGGCGCCGCGATCTCACCCTCCAGGAACGGGGACTTTTAGTATGTTCATAATAAGAACCTCACGAACATGTGTACCAATTTTCAAAACTATGTGAGTTAATGTTTTTTCACCCCCATTTTGGACCTTCGTTGACTGGATTATATGAACAGAATCGCGTTCCTTTTGGTAGTTAAATTAGATGATACTTCTTGAGATGAAAATCTAGAGTATAATCACACTCAGATATGGAAGAAGAACCGGGATGTGGCTATATGTCTAAGAGATTCAGATAGCTTACGAGATCGTAAATTTCTCTTTATCTGTCTGCAAGTTAGGATCCACACTACTGCCTGCTTTTATGATGATTTAATATCAAATAGGAGTTATACCGGAATTAGTTTGTTTTTCAATTTCTGGAGATCTTTTCATTGAATTATGAAGTATTTGAAATTAGTGCTAATATTTTCTTTCAGTATTTTTTTTTTTGGTTTGTTTATTTTGTATATGTTTTTTTTTTCTCTGCGTGTTGGGAAACATTATGATTGCTGATCATTTTGATAAATTATGAGATCTTCAAAGTATGGGACAGCCGTTACCCATACATATAAAAGAAAAATTTTTTTAGTATTATGTATGCATGTTCAGGGTTTCTTTTTTTTTCCCCTTCTTTACGCACGCCCATCATATGAGATCAAATTTAGCAAAGTGATGGATTAGCACAAGAGGGAAGCTAATTCCACGGTAATATTTATTTAATTTTAAATGGTAAATTCAGGTTTTTTCCTCCATTTTTGCGAATTTTATTTTTTCTCTTTGATGTTTTAATTTATTTATTTCTCTTTATATATTGTCCATTTTGAGCTGTATTGAGGGAAGTTGGTTGGAATAAAAAGTTGCTTTTTTTTCTTTTGCAAACTATTCGATTCCATTCGTGTGATAGAATATTATGCTTCTGTGTTTTAATTTATAAACATCAGTAAAAATCGTTTTCTTACATTTTTTTCTCTGCCTTTTTATGTTTTATTTTGCAACGTATATTTTTATTGAGATTTTGATCGTTCTAAAGAATTTTTAAGTTTATATTTTTAATCAGAAAAACCTGGAAAATTCGGTACAGTAGAATTGTTCATTGTAAAGATGTATTAGTTATTTTATGGTTTATTGTTTAAAAGTTTTAAATAAATGTCCTTTTTTCAAACATTTTACTTTTTTATTCAAACCATACTGACTTGAATGAATACTTAGTATGGCCAATGTGCAGGTGATTTTTTTCTATTGTTGATGGGCTACCTCCGAAAAAAGTCAGGGAATTTTTTTATAAAACCTGGAAATGTCAGGGAAACTGAAACAGCAAAAATGATGGCCACCCTGAACAAATACTGGCACACCAACTTGTGGGAAGGTTTCCCTGACAATTTTAAACACTGGACTACAGGATATGATGTCACTTTTTCATTGTCTATTACCATATCTATCTTTATATATTCTGCAATATTTCGCTCAGTTTGAGACATTTTTTCTCTCTCAATTATCTGTCTTAAAGTTACATTAGTAGGTGCCAAAATTGCCCTCTCACACAATCATTCACTATTCCCCATGTTGGATTGCAGTTGAAATAAACCTTACTTATATTTTCCGCTGTGATGTGAACAACTTTGCCAAATCCCCTCTTTAATGTAATCATACCGTTTGAATATGTTGCAAATCGACCATCTACAATTTCCGAAAGAGTAGCCATATATTGTCGTGACTCAGAATCCTTGTACAGTTGAACTTTCATATTCGTTATGAATTTAAATTTTTTGACATGCTCCCAAGACAGAGACGCCTTTGAACACGCATCTGTTTCATCCACCTGTGTGCCCCTAGTTACTACAGGTAAAATCTGCCTAAACTCGTCTATCATCATCCCTCCCATGATAATTTGGTTGTTGTTTATCTTTCACGGTTCAATTTAACACGTTCGCTGGCACGACTCGCGTCTGAGATTCGATCCACCTTTCTAAATACACTTTGACTACCCTTTCTCTCCATTCTCTTAACTACAGTAGAGAAGGGGTAATCTAATTCGATAATAGGTGTGAATCGTATTTGATTCATACGGAGATTAACGTGTTAAATCTTCAACAGCTCTTTTGTGCGACATTGCACATTCGTCCCAAACCAAAACCTTACGTTGCTGCAACATTCTACAGCATTCGCTACTTTTAGTAACGTTACAAACTGGTATTTCTTCAAACTTCAATGACAGTTTAAGTACTGAATGCGCCAAAACAGCACGTACCAGCAGCTTCTCACTTATACGCATTGCAATACACGCATTTTTTATCCATTATCCCCAGTAGTGTGTAGGCCGCAGTGGCCTAGTGGTAAGGTCCCAGGTTCTAAACCCGATTCCACTGAAGATCCGCCGTGTATGGGGCCTGTTGCACGCTAAATCATACGCAGTGGACAAACATCCTTCCGTTGGTGTGGCGCGGGACTTTGGAGACGGGGTGCCAGCTCAGGTATCATCCTCGTCAACTGATCGCGGTTTAAAATTACGATGTCCGTCCCAAAATAGCCCTCATGTTGCTTCAAAACGGAACGCTAATATAACTAAACTAAACTAAACCCCAGTAGCGGAGTCGTAAAATTAGCAGTCCCGGGACGCTCTAAAAGCAGTGCCGGAACGCTCTAACCTAGCTGACAAAAATCGTGCTGTTTTAATTACGTTTATACAATATTTTTCTTATTTATATCTCGTGAAAAAAAGCAGTTCCGGAACGGCGTTCCAGCTCCCTGGAACCCCTGATTATCCCTTTCATTATTAATCATTAATTAGCATAGTCAATCAGTGGGCCGTAATTAAGTGTTGTGTCATAATGGTTGCCCATAAATACATGTAAGCGCACGTTTCCGTTCTGACTGACTTTCGGTGTTAACATTATGTCGTCTTTTGTGACTCTTCAGCTCTTACACGTGATACTCAGCACCTTTCATCCGAAGAGCTTTAGACTGTTCCGGTGTCTCTACAACTCTAGAGAAGCTTAGCCAAATCTTGTTGTCTCAGCGTAGACATCAGATTCTAGTCTTCTTGCAACTTTCTTACCTCGAGTTTATGCTAGAGCTATTTGTGCTTGCGACATATTTTTAAATCAAATCAGGTAGAAAAAGACTTAAATATTAGTTACTAAAAATTAATTAGGCTGCAGACTCAAAAATTTAATACCAAACGTCCGTCTTCGAATTGAGTTATTTTAGGACAACCTACAACTACAAATTAATTATTTATTTCTTTTCCCAGGATCAGGTGATGGTTTATTTTAAAAATAAATTATTCTACGTGATTGCGGTTTTCTTTGGGATCGCGTGTTGGTTGATTTTCAATATGTATTATTAATCTTCTTCGCGGAATGCTGAGGTAATGCGCCTTTCTTAGTTGTTTATTTAATTGTCGTCTCTAGTCTAGTAAATATTGAATTTAAGATGATGTGCTATACCCTATGTCCATCCCTGGGTTTCAGTTTACCTCTCTGGCAATTTTCAACAAAATCGGTTAAGTAGTTTAGCCGTGGCATTCGTTATATTATTAATGATTTTCAAAATTTCATTTTTGCTTTGCTAAATGAAATTGTTTGAAAATACGAATGTGTATTACAAAATTATGGTACAGCTTTGATATACGGCATCACTGGCGATAATTTTGTTTTGGTGACTTTTTTCAGCAGCTTGAATATAGGACCCCATTGGCACTATTTTGTTTTGGCGACTTAACGATACGATGTGCGGTTAGGCGACAAAAAGTCGTCAATACAAGATTATCGCCAGTGATTCCGTATATCAAAGCTGGGTTGAAATCTAGAAGTTGGTACACACTCTTAAAACGCTGCCAAATCGCCAAAGCAAGACGTTGATAGCTACAATTCATTGGCGCCAAGTTACCAAAGCTAAATGCAGGTAATACTTACATTATCTTTGGCGACTTGGCGCCCTTTTAAGAGTGTGTACCAACTTCTAGATTTCAACCCAAAGCTGTTCCAAAATTATATCATTAGTGAAACATTAGTTAATTTTTCATAACTTTTCCTCGAAATTTTCTTTTTTTGCCATGCTAAGGATATTTGTTTTAAAATGTGAATGTATGTATGTGCATCACATTAACATTCGGAATTATTTGAAATTATATCGAATTTCTACTCCAAGCTAGTTTTCAGGATTTTTGAATTGGAGTCGTCATCACCCCTGTTTAATATCGAATTTCTACTCCAAGCTAGTTTTTAGGATTTTTGAATTGGAGTTGGAATCACCCCTGGTTAATATCGAATTTCTACTCCAATCTAGTTTTCAGGACTTTTGAATTGGAGTAGAAATTACCCTTGGATAATGTAGTTTATAATAACTGAAAAGTGTTAATATATGTATAACTAAAGTATACAGCCTGAGGTTTATCTCAAAATATACCAATATTAGAATATAAGTCATCTTATATCCATTGGCATAAATGGGATGGCGCAGGCAAGGAAAGTGATTTGCGCTCTGCTATATGGGATTATATGTTAGCTCATCTAAAGGGATAGTATGTTTTTTGTTTCCTTTGTACACAATTTTATTTAACTTGATTTGTTTCATATTCGTAAAGGTGGAAATTTGTAGTCTATTTTGTACTCATTTTCCGATGTGTTAGAGTTTTGAAATTTTGTTCATTTGTGAGGCCGCGGTGGCCTTGTGGTAAGGTTTTGGTTTAGTTTAGTTTTACTAACATCCCATTTTAAAGCGAGGTCTATTTTGGGACGGACTTCGTAATTTTGTACCGCGTTCAAAAGACGAGGACGACACATGAGCTGGCATTCCCTTTCCAAGCTTCCGCGACACACCAGTACCCTTTGTCCTGTTCCCAGGCCTTACACCCGATTAGGTAAGCCGGGGTGGAGTGGGTGTTGTGTACCAGAGCAGCGGGAGGACGTTTAGCCTTCTATGCATGATTTAACGTGCAGCAGACCCTCGTAGTGGACTCGGGTTTCGAACCTGTAACCCTCCGGCGCTGAAGCCGAGACCTTATCACTAGAGCACCGCGGTCCTCGGTAAGGTCTTGGTTTCGGAACTGGAGGGTTCCAGTTCCGAAACTCTGCTCTACCGAAGATCCGCCGTGTCTGTCGGTCTGGTGCAGGCTCAGTCTGATGTCCTCCCGCTGGTGCGGCGTGGAAGTTTGGAAAGTGGGAGATGCCGGATAGTGTTGTCATCTGATCACAGTTAAGGTACAGCTTTGATATACGGCATCACTGGCGCTAATTTTGTTTTGGTGACTTTTTTCAACAGCTTCAATATAGGACTCCATTGGCGATATTTTGTTTTGGCGACTTAATAATACGATGTTCGGTTAGGCGACAAAAAGTCGCCAATACAAGATTATCGCCAATGATGCCGTATATCAAAACTGTTCCACGGTTAATAATTACGAGGTCTGTCATAAAATAGCCCCCGTGTTGTTTCGAAATGGGGTTCTAATTTAACTGAACTTGTGTATTCTCGATGACAAGGCACTATTTTAATATTTTCAGAACTTAGTTATTTTAAGCTCCAAACTTTTAAGAAGTCGCAAGGAACAGAATGAAAGGAACATGAATGGGCGAATAGCGTATTACAAACACATACATTTGAAGCCTTCGACCATTTTCATAAATAACTAACAAGATGCTTTAATAAAATTGGAAAAAATTAAGATGATATATTAATTTCGAAAAATAAACAATTACTTTTAATTTTTTGAAATATCCCATGATTGTTGAAAAGCGGATGTAATTATTACATTTTGTAAAATTAAAATAAACAAACCCCGTTTAAGAGTATATTTTAAAAATAGAAATTTCCAAAATTTAATTTCTCTTTCATCAAATTAAAGTCAATTGTTGGTAATATAAAAATTTCATCTGATTATTGATTTCTATATTTTACTTTAAAATTGTATTGAAGATATTAACTGGGATATTCTTTCACAACAACGTTTCAAATACGCTGTTATAAAATAAATATATACTTTTACACATTTATCATATTTTTCCCCTTATTTACATTCCATATAAATTGATAGAAATAATTCAGTAATTGAATGTCTCACTTTTTGCAAGGATAACATCGGAGAATAGAACAATAATTAAATCCCCTTTTCTTTATGCTGAATATTTTTTAAAAAACGACGGGAGGCTGTCTTTTTCAAGCAGCCGCTTATGTTAAAAGCGTAGGACTACTTGACTCGCGTGACTCTTTTGTTTCTGGAAGTTTCTCGGTTTCTCTTTGTTGCTCGCGATTATCTTGTGTTTCTCGAAGCTTCTCGGATTCGCTTTGTTACTCGCGATACTCTTTTGTTTCTCGAAGTTACTCTCAATTCTCTTTTGTTTCTCTGAAATACTAATGTATGGAAAATTGGCGGCAATGATTTCAAGAAAGCCAAGTTCTTCTCCACACACTCGTTGATGAATGCTGGATCCTCTATTTCTTTCCGAGTAACATTTTTCATGCTGCGGACACACTGGAACGAGCTCCTTACACCATCAACAATTCTCACGCGCAATATTTTCACGATCATATAGAGAATGTGTTGTGGAGTAACTCCTGCAATCGCTAGTAGTCGCTGTACTACAATTCCGATTTGCAATTTTTCTTTTTGTAACTTCTGTTGTTACCATTTATCTCTAAAATAAGACATTAGTTATGTTTTTAACGTATGTTACCGAGATATAGAGGATTTCCCATACAACGTTTTTTGTGGCGTTGAATCAAATTCCTTCCTGAGACCCCAATGGGAGGAATGTAGTCCTACGTTAAAATGAATTTTTTGACAATTCAAAAACACTAATTTCCAATTGTATGAAAGCAGCGAAATTAGACTGCTATATATTATTTAATCAAGTTTTGAATGTAGCGCACAACTTAAGTGTAAAAAAATATTCTGAATTTTTATGATATTTACTATCTCTCTAGAGCTCAACGAGTTTACGAAGGAAAGTAAAAAGAAGGGGGAGGGGGGTTAAAGGAAGGAAGTTCTTGAAGAAATACTTACACATTATTTATCAATAAAATGTTTGAAATAAAATGTACCTTGTTCGTTATATGGACTTTTAAAAATTAACCAATTTATTAGTCATGTGTCTATTTCTCAACGAAGAGTACTTTTTAAACAATTGTATAAAACATAGCTTGCTTAAAGAAGCAAGCTATGTTTTATTAGCAAGTTAAACGTACGAAAGAAAGTTAAACGTTTTCACGGATTATTTCTTCGCTGTGCTTCGAGCGCTTCATTGAACGGTTGAACAACTTGCAATAGCCTCTCCTATCAAATTTACCTTTTATTATAATTTTCTTACTAGCCGCTCTCGCCGCCCTCCGGGCGGGTTCGCGGCCAGCTCCCATTTCACTCAGCATTATCCGTAGTCCATTGCAATTAGACCGAAAAATTGCAAATAGGGGAAAAAAATTTACAAAGTTTTGAAACTTTGGTAAAATACTTCTTTGACCTCAAGGATATGAGAATCAAAAAGTTTCCACCCCTCAAGGGGGAGAAGATCTCCTTTATGGGGGAAGAACTGAACTGAAGTGGGGAGTTTGGTCAGTTTTTCCTAGATTTCTTCAACCTTGCACATTCAATGTTATAAATAGTTTGGATGAAAGTTGTAGAGCATGAAATTCTGCGTCGAATGAGTACCAACACTATATATTTTGTTTCAATAGTACGATTACAAACTCTTATCAAAGTTACAATGATTTTTCTATTTTCAAAAAAAATTCATTACTCTTACAAAAGACAACGCATATAATCAAAGATTCTGTCTAAATAAAGTTTGTGTGTATAAGTATTCACTTTTATAAGCATATACATATGTCTGTGTGGTGTGGAAGTTAGGAGAGGGCGTACAATTAGACCGAAAAACGACAAATAGGAGAAAAATTTATAAAGTTTTGAAATTTTGGTTAAATACTCTTCCGACATCAAGAGAACAGTAAAGTTTCCATCCCTGAGGGGGAAGCTTCCTCCCATTCTCCCGAAACTTCGAAAAAGAGAAATCGTGAAAAGGCGATATCTTGCTTATACAACAAGCAATAATTATGATTCTTTGTAAATATAAGTAATTAAGTTCTGTAAATTATGACGATAGATTTAAGCTTGTATCTGGTATAATTTTCCTGTAAAAAACAACAACAAAAAAAATGTTTAATTTTTTTTCCTATAATTAATTTTAAATTTGCCAATTAAATGTTTAATAAACTATCAGAATCACGGATGTTTTTAAAAGTCTATGTGGACAAGTCAGTGTCTTTTTTTATTTATTAGCATTTCATTTTAGAAGCGAAAACCTGTAACACAGATTAAAACCCAGGCTTTTCTAACATAAAATAACACTTAACTTTCTTTAAACTGAAAATTTGAAAAATAGTCATAAATCAAGAATTAAAGAGTATCGAAAGTGGGAAAAATATTTATTACAACATTTCAATACAAATTATTTCATTTAGCAATACAATTGTGATTAAAATTATTTCTGCATAGATAATGTATAATAATGTAATTACTCCTGCTTACTTATATGGTATCAATATCTTCGCCTTTTTCTTCGACGATGTCTATTGCTTCGGTATTATTTCAGCTTTGGCCTCTGCAGTTCTTGCACTAAGTGGTACAAAGCAGGTTAGCTATAACACTTTTGCATTTTTTCCCACAGCCTTTATTACATCCACAAGTAATTACAGACACTATTTTAGCTGGTTTCGGTCCTTTAATATTGTATATGGGAGTCAACGACTTATTCTCTAACTTCCATCCCCAGCTCGATGGGTTCAAAACACTCTCCTTGTCATGTTTGCACTTGGTGTAATGTTCGGCAGTGTCGATGTGCAGCTTCTGTGGTTGGAGGTAACTTGGAGAGAAGAAGAGCAGAATTGGCTTGACCTACTAGTCGATTGAAACAGTCATACCTCATCTTATTCAAGCTACTTTCCTCTTTCTTCGTGTTGCTGTACAATGCGAAGATGAACCTCTCTCCTGCTCTTTCAATGTCAGTATAAGTAGATTTAGGGTTATTAAAGATCTCGGGGATATCTTGCATGTATTTCCTGCGGTTGAACAATTACACTGCTTGTAGTTTCCCTTTCCATAGAACCCTGAAGTTGTGTCATGATACATAACACGTGGCTAACGTTTGTTATGTCTGTTAGGCGGCCAGACGCTGTGCATGTGGGCTATTATTCAAGGCCAATGACATGAATAATATCGCAGATATAATAAACTTTTCTTAATTGACTACTTGAATAAATGAAAAATTATTGAGAAACATCTATAATTCTGTGATTTACTTTCATTTTTTGTTCATTTTTTTTATTCATAGAAATAAATTTCCGTAAGAAAAGCATGGCCAGCACGAGGCTATATATAATTAGAATATTTATAAAAATAATTTATTGCATTTAAAAAATAAACAATGTTAATAATTGTTTTTATAAGCTGGGTGCTATAATTTTGTGCTTTGATGGTTTTTACAAGTTCGAGGGGGGTTAGGGTGAAACTCCCCTCTCAGCAAGGGAAACTTTACGGTTCTCGTTTCCTTGCTGTTAGAAGAGTATTTGATCAAAGTTTCAAAACTTTATAAATTTTTCTCCTAATTGTCGTTTTTGGTCTCATTGCAATGACTAGTTATACGCTCTCTCCTAACTTTCACACCACACCGCTCTGGTACTGGTGCACTGATATATGTATGTGCTTACCAAAGCGAATACTTATACATACAAACTGTATTTAGCTAGAATCTTTGATTAATGCGTCTTCTTTTGTAAGAATAATGGATTTCTTTTGAAAATTAAAAAATCATTGCAACTTTGATAAAAGTTTGTAACCGTACTACTGCAACAAAATATATAGTGTTGGTACTCATTCGACGCAGAACTTCATGCTCTACAACATTCATCTATACCATTTTTAACACTGAATGCTGAATGTGTAGGGATGAAGAAATCTAGGAAAAACTGACCAAACACCCCACTTCACTTCAGTTTTTCCCCTAAAGGGGGCAGCTCCCCCCCCCCTCCCCACCGGGGGGAAACTTTTCGGTTCTCATATCCTTGAGGTCCAAGGAGTGTTTGACCAAAATTTAAAAACTTTATAAATTTTTTTTCCCCTATTTTACCTAATTGCAATGGGCTATACTGCCACCTCGCTACTTCGAGGCTCTCAGCCACTACTTTTTTCAGTTTTAAATACTACATGAAGATCATAAAACCATAGTAGATTTCATATTCTTTGTAGACAACAGATTCCATTAAAGTTGTGAAATCTTTCAATAAACCCCATCTATTTATAATGTGTTGTAGAACTTTTTCACGAATTTTGGAATGAAAGTTCATAAATACAGAATGATATCGCCCTAAATAAACAGTTCCCATCAACTACAATAGGTATTTTACAATATTTTTGACACACCATTTTGATGGAACTGTAGGGATCGTCGATGAAAACAAAAAGTATCAAAATTAAAATGTTTATCCCAAAAACAACTTCATTCACTCATTCAACAACGCTGTATTCCATGAAAGTGTTTTAACAACAACTAATTTTCTTGTTGCCAATCTAATAAAAAAATTTAAAAAAGAAACAGAATTGTTTTCTATTGATTTTAAATTAAATATTAACTAAAACAAAGATAATAGTATTTGGTACAGCTTTGATGTACGGCATCACTGGCGATAATTTTGTTTTGGCGACTTTTTTTCAACAGCTTCAATATAGGTCGCCATTGGCGATATTTTGTTTTGGCGACTTTTTTTCAACAGCTTCAATATAGGTCCCCATTGGCGATAATTTTTTTTTGGCGACTTTTTTTCAACAGCTTCAATATTAAGTCCCCATTGGCGATATTTTGTTTTGGCAACTTAACGACACGATGTTCGGTTAGGCGACAAAAAGTCGCCAATACAAGATTATCGCCAGTGATGTATATCAAAGCTATTCCTAATATTTATAGAGATGTCTTAACAACATCGCTGCTATTAAAGCTAAATTAAATGCAACAGAACTTCATACAAATGAAAAAATACTATTTTAAACTTATGAAAATAAAGCGGAACATTCTGATTCGTTAGTTATTTGAGCGAAATGATGTAATAAATTGGCGAAATCAGTCCAGTTTTTGATGCTCAGGAACTCCGTACTATTTTGCAATAACTCTCCGTTATTATATTCCGTTTATTTTGCATTCTCTCTCGAAAAATAAGGGTGCTGGGTGGGGGGCAGACGACCCTTAATGATATATCTAGACGTCATAAGCTTTCATATAACATAAAAATTATCGATATCGGTCGAGTGGTTGGGGCTGGTGAGTTAGTTGTCTGAAGGTTCCCCCACAGAGAATGTACAGTGGAGAAGTGGTTTTTTTTATTTCGTTCGAAAATGGAGGGCGGTGTGGGGTAGGCGACTCTTCATGACATGTCTATACGTCATAAGCTTTCATATGAAATAAAAATTGTCGAAATCAGTCTGGCGATTGAAGCTGGCGAACTCTGTGAAGGTTTTTACCAAATTTTAAATATAATCTAGAAGTCCATTCCCATTTTAACATAATCTAAAAGTATCAGAATTCTCTCATCCTTTAATGAGATTTCTTGCATTTAGAGATGTATCTTGATGGCCTGAATATGATGGAAAAAATGTAGGAAACATTAAATATCATCAAATGACATTTAATAAGCTTTCGGCAAGAGTGTGAGGGGAAAGCGGAAAATTGGGATTGGTTGATTTCTCATTCCGGTAATGTCAGTTGTGTGAAAAAATTATTTAACGTTAGTGGCTATCTGGCAATGAATTAATCTTACCTGCTTAACTAATCCATTCTTCCTAAAGACTTCTAAAATATATATTTGATAATCACTGATAAGGATAACTCTTCCTGCACTGAAATAATTGCTTCATTAGAAAAGTTTTCTTAGTGGATCGTGGGAAAATTATCTGGTCTCCTGGAATGGTCTAAACACCATTCTAGCTGAGTTATGATTTTGCATCCGTTTAGCATGAAATTAATGGAATTAAAAGTTAACTTCATTAACGAGATATGAAAAAAAAAAGAACTTGTGCATTTCAGAACCCTCTTTCAACTCGAGGCCCCGGCTGACAGCAATTTTTCTCGTTTCAATTATGCATTTCCTTAAGAACAAATGAATTCATTCTCTGTTGATTGCATTAGTTTTTCAGTGTAAAAAAGTTTTAAATATTTCATGAATTAAGATACGTTTCTTGTGTAATTAAATTTCTCTTAAGTAACTTTATTAATTTATCTTTTTTACATTGCAGGAAGGTCCTATCTGTTCTGTGATTCTCCATAAAAATGGATAATAGTTTGATAGTGGAGGGCTTAAATATTGCTTTACTAAGTGATGAAGAGCTGGCCGAACAACTGCGTGAATTGGGCTTCAATCCTGGTCCAATAGTTGGTAAGTAGATTCTTTTTGCTACTAAATTTGGACTTTGCCAGATTTCCTATAGGGACAACCTAGGCCATGGCCTAGGGCGCAGGCATCCATTAGGAGGCACATGGCAGAAGAAATAACAACCAAATATTTACAAGTTTTTCAGTGTTATTTTCAAAAGCCATATAAAAGGATGTTTTTAAAATCTACATTCTTTGTATTAAATATATTGAGCGATATATTTTTTTGTCTTCAGTGGACCTTACCGTTTCTTGCCTTTGAACTTTATTTGCATTGAAAGAGATTTGAAAAGATATGTCCACTTCAATGACACTTCAAACCTATTCACGGATAAAAGCGCGAATGAAGAAGTTCTATTGGGTATTTCAGACGATTTCAAGAAATGGAGTATTTTTGTATGTTTTATTATTATGTTATTTCATGTGTAATAGTGTAATTTTTAATTAAAAATTTAATGTGATTCAAAGATTCCAAATATTCTATTAAATGTTTCAAAAATAAACGGAACAGCTTTGATATACGGCATCACTGGCGATAATCTTGTATTAGCGACTTTTTGTCGCCTAACCGAACATCTTATCGCTAAGTCACCAAAACAAAATATCGCCAATGGGATCCTATATTGAAGCTTGGAAAAAGTCGCCAATACAAGATTATCGCCAGTGAGGCCGTATATCAAAGCTGTACCGACTCTTTTGTAACACAGTCCTTTGATATACGGCATTACTGGCGACAATCTTGTATTGGCGACCTTCTGTCGCCTAACCGAACATTCTATCGCTAAGTCGCCAAAGCAAAATATCGCCAATGGGATCCTATATTGAAGCTGTTGAAAAGAGTAGCCAAAATAAAATTATCGCCAGTGATGTCGTATATCAAAGCTGTACCAAATAAACTATTGGTACATTAAATTGAAAATTATATATTAACTTTTTTTGAGATGGGAGGGGGCGCAGTGTATGTTTTGGCCTGAGGCGTAGAAATGGGTAAATCCGGCCCTGGAGTCGGATGAAACGTGATCTCAGAATCGTGTGACATACAGGTGTGCAGGTCGGTGGACGTGGGTCATGGTCATGTCTTCTAGCACCGAACTGCATGTTGTCTTACAAATTGTGCTTTGACATCAAGTCCTTTTTCAAGAGCTAAACTGACGTGGTACATTGGGTGTGGATCACGTGCGCATGAATTTACTTCATGTCTCTCTCTGTACGAGAGTACTAAGGAATAGGAATTTTACGAATATTCGGTCAATCAATATTCTGTATTCGATCCTTTGTTCGAATGTTCGGTCTTTACGAATACTAAACAGATATATTTGGTCGAATAAATTTAAAATAATTTTTAAAAATGTGCTTTTAAATATATTTAACGAAGAATATTGTAGAATTACTTTTCAACACATTTATTATAAAAAGAAAAATCTGACATTTACTCAATTTTCAGTTGCCTAGTACATAAGTGTATTTAATAATTTTACCTGTCATTTATATTGTAAAGCCTGAAACTATGATGCAAGAACAATAATTTTTCAGGAAGAAGTCTGTACCGTTTGTTTTCATGTATATTACGAGCTTCAGAAAATAAACACCCACTATATACAGGTTGGTGATGGAATAATGCGAACACTTGAGGATTCGTACATTTTTTCGAATATGTCCCGAAAGACTGCATTCTTTTCTTCCTTTGTAGTTGCCGTTGGAATGCAATTTGAATTATGTATTTAATTTATAACTATTTATGGGTATTCAGGATATTAGACCTTCATGGAATTCATTGTTACTGTTCGACGCTTCAAGTAAAAAAAAATATCAATTTCTGCAAGAACTCATTTAGCTTCTCTTGGAGTGCAACCGAAATCCACCTCGCTACAATGCCGATATCTTTCAGAATCTTAACGGTACTTAACTGGAATTTTTAATAAATGTTACCCTATATATTTGACTTTGTAGTTATGAGAGAAAAATTATGCCACGTATGCTAATTTGTAGACAGACTGTCTGGTCTGAATCTCTTTGGCACGTAGCCAAACCAGACCACGTGATCGTCACCGATCTTTCTGGCCTTTTCTATTATAGATAATATTAGAAAGAAAAATGTGGGAAGATTTTTTGAAGTTTTTTTAATTTTTAAGGATTAAAAACAAATCTATTAAACTATTAAGGTGGTACTATTATGATGAGATACTTTTGGGAGGCAGGGGATGTAATGAAAGCAAGTGAAAACACTGGGCGAAAGATTTTGCTACTCAAGGATAGAACCTGCCGCGTTGGAATAGTGGGGCGATGTCTTGACGACTATGCTATCGAAACGCACATCTGAAGGTGAAACGGGTTTTTATGATTTTGGATGTCACTTACATCTAGTTTGGGATTTTAGAGATTTCTGGATTTTATTTAGAGGGGAGAATTTGATAAAATTTATTTGCAAGTTTTTGAATGAACTTTTTAAAATGTTTTTTAGGAAAGCCCAAGTCACTGATTTCAACTATTTTGATGCTGACCTGAACGTTCTCTGGCTCGCCTGAGCCCATCTACTTCATTTCTAACTGATCTCTTTTTCTTCTTCTTTCTTTCTTCTCTCTTCATTTCATCCAAAATTTATTATATTATAAGAAATATTGTGAACTCTACGTCTTAAACACATTTTTTGCAAGAAAAAGTTGTTTTACACCAGAACGAATATAGTATCAGGCTATTGTTATGAAGTTATGCCTAACATGGCCCTGGCCACCGGTTTTATTTTGTCAACAAACCGATCTGTAAAATCGGCAAAAGAGAAATTAACCCCTTTTTTGCTCCACGTACCTTAGCGTTATATATATATATATTTGGTTTTTTCTGGTTTTTGTCTATGTAGCCATTTTGTCCTTTTTTACTGTTTTTGAGTTTTATTTTGTTTTTATATGTTGGTTTTGATATATATATATATATATATATACTCTTTCATTTTTCGATTTATACTCTCTCTCTCTATATATATATTAGAAAATAATTGAACAATAATTGAAATAATTGATCCCAGAACGAACACCATTCTAGCATTCCTTGATATTTTAAACTACAATTAAACATCTATGAGCAGTGTTGTTTTTTCTAGGAAATAATTTTCCAGAAAACTTTTGATACAAATTTCCATGCTCATCACCTTTCCTGCGACTTTGTTACTATCAAAATTTCTCGCCAAATATTTTCTCTAGAAGCAATTTCCTTTCTTGTTATTCCCGCGATGGCCTGGAGGTAGAGCCTGAATTCTGGATAGGAGGGCTGAAGGTTCGAGATCCGATTCCACCGAAGACCTGCCATGTGTGCGGGCCTGTTATACGTTAATTCTGCTATCGTGGCCCAAACTCTTTCTTGTTGGTTTGGTGTGATTTCGAGAGCGTGGGCCACTGACCAGGTGGTGTTGTCTGACCAGATCACAAAATAATCTTGCCATTTAATTTTGGAGGCCCGTCTTCGTCGTGTAGCTTCAAAACTGGCTGGTATTGTACCAAATCAAATCCCTTTTCCAAATATTAGGGTTGGTGCATAGAGAAAAATTAACCCTTAACGGCCGAGAGCCTTTTTTGCAATACTCACCCATAAGGCGACGGAAAATTAGGTGAAATTCTAAAACTTTTATAAGGATGAAAACTTAAACTAAACATTTAAACTGGTTATTTAGATATCAGTTCAATAGTTTTAGTTGATTTATAATTTTATAAATGAAATTACTTTTTATAATTTTTGAAAGTATGTCAACAAACCAGTGATGTAATAAGTTGAAATATTTGATAAAAAAAACTACAGCGATGGTAAATAAATGAAATTAAAACTGAATTCTTTTCATGGCCCCGTAGCGGGGCCTTTCGTTTTCTATGGCATAAGTGTTATGTCCCCGTATTGGGGCCTTTAGGCCGTTAAGGGTTAACTGAAATTCTTCTGAAAATAGTAGTGTGATGGATTATTGCAAAGTACTTTATCACTCAAGAAAGATATCTGAGAAAAATTGTGAAAATTTATTTGAACCGAACGAAATGTTTTGTGAGGAAGAATAAAAAATATGATTTTACCAATTTACCTTTCCTTCGAAATATGTCATTAGAATATTTATTGATTGTTTTTTCTATTAAAACTTTCGGAACATCTGTGCCAAATTTTAAGTTCCTATCTTCCTCTATTAGTTAGGAAAATTAGCGAGTGGGCGAGGTTGAAAAAAACTTCAATTATTAAAGTTTAAAATTGATATTTCACAAATGGCTTCCAAAATGGTTTGAGCTTCAAAAGGATTGTCAAAATGAAGTCGAATTTCTTTCCTTTGTACTCTGTAATTACCGCGGTTATGTAATGGAAACTGTTTCCCTTTTCAGCTACAACTCGCTCTGTATACCAGAGAAAACTGGCCAGGCTTTTGCGTAACGAAACCTTCATCGAATCCGAAGATAATGATGTCGACGAAGAAGTGCGTCCTTCGCCCCTGCACAGCACTATGATCCACTCTCCTGAACCCTCCTACAAATCTAGCAGCCCCTCCTACTCCTTCTCGCCATCCTTCAGGTAAGTCTGGATAAATACAGGAATTCCTAACCCTCGAATTGAAACGTCGTTTGTCTTGTGTTGTCTAATTGTTTAAAGCAGTACGCGCACGGCGTTGCCCGTGGAATCAGGACTTCAACAGAATGGTGGGGGAAAAAATGCCCACAATGACACGAAAAAGTTTTGAGAACAATACAAAACAAAAGATACACATTATTGATTTTCGACAATGACGCGAATGTAATGACGTCACCGGAAGGAATCGGATTGTGGAAAGCATATTACATCACCTCCTGCCAGGAAGGTCATCCAATGAAATCGCAACACTGCATTCTGGAATGGCCCGGAGAAACGCTCGCTGTCAAATATCGCTAGCAAAAAAGCTGTTTGAACTGACCAGGGAAAAATTAATTAAAGAAAACGGAATAAGATATTTTAACCGTTCTTGTTTTGAATCCGACAGAAACGTTCCAGTTGTAAGCTGAAAAAAACAAATGAAAATTATAGAGTTGTTAGAACGTCAGATGCGAGAATTTGAAAAAATCCTTATCAAAAATTACCATAAAAGTGACTATTATTTAAAAATTTCTCAAAATTCAGTAAATTGCGTTAGAAATTCAAAACAAATTTCATTAGAACGAAAATTGTTTGTTCTATCCGTTGGTGCATTGATTGTTTTTCAACGATCATTAGAAAAGATACTACTGCCAAAAATGACCCAAAACAACACAAAACATTAAATAAAAAATTTTCTAGATTAAATTTTAAAATTCCGGCTTCGAGGTGCATTGAGTCACCATTAAAACTACCTGTGCGCCAAATTTCATGGTTGTAAGTGCGATAGATTCGTTTAGACATCGCACACACACACGCAAACATTGACTTTTATAAGTATAGACTAGTTGATATACCTGGCGTTGCTCGAGATACAAATATTTTCAATTCTAAGTACTTATAATATTTTAAGCTTAATAAAACAGTTTTTCTTAGCATCGTCTTTCGGTTTTTTTTTTTGTCCACTCTCGTGTTATTTTAACCCCTCGGCCAGAAGTTCAATCTCTCTCTTCCTTTTATCTCCGGCCTTTGAACCACCTGGCACGAATCAAACAATCCTTGATACTCCATTTTTCCTTCCTTATCATTTCTTCGGCGACAACAGAAGCTCCTTCGCATCGTGGATTTAATTACCATTATCCGAAGTACCATTCTCTTCTTTTTTGTGCCTGATCGGAAAAACGCCGCAGGGTGTTCCTTCTATTTCTCCTTAGGTTCTCTCCTTTCGGTAGTAACCGGACTCAGTGACCTTGAATGAATTTACACGCTCAGTGGGACCATTTAAAATTTTTCAAAAATGAAATGGAGCATCGCATAGAGAGAATAAGTAACTAACGTCATTGGATTACTGTGCAAACAAATTGAAAGATGTACACGCTACGAAATGAAAGCGGAAGCAAAAATTCTGTCTTTCTGTAAATATTCAACGACAGTAATATTTTTATCATAACTTGAACAATGACAAAAACATGGGAATGAAAAATTTGATAAAACATTAAATCGGATTGAATTTAATTGCAATAACGGAAAGCATTGTTTACAGATTGTCTTCGAAATGAATTTCGAAATGTTTGTTAAAATTGGGGAAAAGAACGCATGCCATTTAAATTCTGATCAGTAAAAAGAAAATTTCCTGCTCTTTAAGATGGTATAAAAATCATCTTCTTGCAGTATATATTTCAGAAGTTATCACCGAAAAATTGAGAAAAAAAAACTCCGAAAGTTGGCTTAATTTTCGTTATTTAATCAAATACTAGCAGATTACCCGGCGTTGCTCGGTCAGTTTCTTATCAAAACCTTGTTATGGAGAGGAAAAAGGGAAATTTTAAAAAAACTGCGAGTACTTTGTTATATATGTGGTTTATAAACCACATCCGCTATTAAAGAGTTAACTATAGTAAAGAAGGGGTCATCTAGTTACATAGTAAATGTGAAACAGAAACGTGGGTCAAAGTGCGTGATCAGCAGCCAAGGTGTGAAAATATAATACATATAGCAAGAATATGAGGTTTGCATTATAAAACAATATAAACATACTTGTATCTCAAAGTATTTGTTTTCCTGGTGGAAAATCGAAAATGTGTTATGATGCGACTATCTGCAAATACATGACCAGAAATAGGTACGCTTAGAAAACGACGATTACATAAAATCACCCCGAAGTCAGCACAATATCCGATTTAGTTTCCGTAAGGACATTGAACTTATTTTCATTACACTCACAAAAAAAATTATTTTAAAATATTAAATATCATATCACGTATCCTACTACGAAAAATCTCAATTCCCTTAAAATAAAGATTAATATCACGTTAGGACGTATAGTAAATCAGAAAATTCATGCCTAATTCAGTTATCTTCCTCTTGTCAGTCTCCGTAGTAATAGTATTTAAAATTTACCATTTCAAATTATAACTTAGTAGGACAGACGACCAAATATTCATCTTCATAATATTTTTTTTATTTCATTCGCCTATTTTTCTTCGATCAATAATATTTTAACAGCTATAATTTTGTTGCCATTCTGCGTAAAATAAATTTCAAATAAAAAATAATACAATTTACAAAAATATGCAATCAATTCATAATTGATAAATTATGATAATAATTTATCAATCATAATTCTTAAATACCAATTTAAATGTTTTTTTTTTTAAGTTAAGAATAAGCATTGGCTTTGTTTTTGATTCCTAATTGTTATTTTTCCTTCATTTTGTAATAAAAAGTTCTCAGAAAATTTGTAAAAATATGTTCGGATCAAATGAAATTTCGGATTCCCGAGGTTTTACTGCGCTTGCTATTTTTATGAAAATGCCCGTAAGTATTGCGCACATCAGACAAAACCATTGATGAAAGTTGCAACTCGTTATCAGCTTTCTGCGAGATGGGGTAAGCCCAAATCAATTTCTTAATGAACCGATTTTTGAATGATCCCGTGCCGTATTGCGGTCGGCCCTCTAAATACCCTCGAGACCGAATCTTGAATCTAAAACGTGACTTCATCGAAGTTGAAGGAAAATTCATCTAACCTATCCGGACAGAGTCGGATTTAGCTTTTGAACCGCTCCGTGCTAAAGTAAAAAATTACGCCCCTATGGAACTAAAAATGTAAGCATTCTAAAAAAAAAAAGAAGATATATGGTATTTTTAAAAACATTTTTTAGCAAACGTCCAATAAATAACAGTATAACTTAGTAATTGACAAAAATGCTCATAATAATTTTTCACTTAAAATACTTCTTTTAAAAAACAGTTTACAGGAATTCAGACGATTTTTTTTTAACGAACTTTTTAGTTCAGAGAATTCTCTAATTAATTCAGAAGCATCTCCTAAACAGCTACTCAGTTCATACTCAATTCCTAGTATAGTGAGCTCTGGCAATCTTGTTTGAGATGTTGTTCACAAACAGTTCTTGATTGTTTTTAGTTTGTAAAAACTACGTTCCCCGGATGCAACACTTATTGGAAGAGTTAGTAAAATTCTTAGAGCAATGCTCAAGTCTGGAGCAAAATTCGCACATACATTTCCTTCTATATATATAGATTACTGGAGTAGTGCCTTGAAAGTTTTGTGCTCATTAATACATAAAATTAGATTGTTTCATTGTTTTTTAGAATTTTTCAGAAACTTTTCTAATTAATTCAGCAACTCCGTTGCGATTTTTTTTCTCATTTTGTTTTGACAGTTTTGCGCCCCTAGATTTTTTTTACTTCGTGCCGGGGCACGGACTGACGGAGTGTTCGTCCAGCCCTGATCCGGAGACATTCAAAAAAATGTCCGTAATTTTGGCCACCACTGTATATGAAAATTTCGTATGCTGAAAAATGCAGTCTAACAATGTGGGAAATCTGTTGACTGAAATGGATAACTGTAAACCAGCGGTTCCCAACCTATGGACCGCAGTCCACTTGTGGGCCACAGATGGCGTATTAGTGGGCCGCGGGAACGCTAGTCAAGAGTCGAAGTGTCAATCAAGACAATCAATGTCTTCAAGAGTAGTCAGTTGTTTCTTCGCTTTATGAACAATATATTTTTAATCCTTTTACAGTAAGCTTTACTAATTTCTGATATATAAGTGCATATAATATACAAATATCGTCGCTTAACATACAACCACACTTATCTCAATTTTTGAAATTTCAAAGAGGAAAGAAATACTCAATTTTTCTCAATACTACAATACATACTCAATTTTTTTGTTGCTGTGCAAAACTTGCCTAGATTGGACCACAAACAATTGCCTAAATTGGACTGTTTAAATCAATTAAATTATTATCTTGAATAACAGGAAAAGCTCAGAAAGCAATTATCACCTTAGTAGTCCTAATTAAATTGCAAGTGGAAGAAGCCAAAGCAGAAAAGGACTCGAAAGCCATCAAATGTTGAATCAAAGAGAAAAAACTAAGGTTACATTGTTTTGTAACATTTGTGAGGAAATAAAGGAAGAACAACTGATACAGAGTATAAATTGTCATACTTGGGTTCAGGGTTGCCATGTTGGCCTTTTTAAGGCCACATTATGGAAATTTGGCCTTTTTTTCAATGCCCTTGGCCTTCGGAAATTTTCTTTGGCCTTAGATTCATATTTGGACTTCGGTAATGACTTTTAGAGCAATTTTTAATGGTTTATTTACTTAAATTAATTAATTCTAATTGATTATTAAATATTTTTAATAAATTTTTGATATTACACTTTTCAAATTATGCATAGTGAGCTGTCAAACGAAATAGCTCATGAATAGAACAAGTATGTTTTAATTTTTTTCCCACTTAAATTTTAGGTTAATAATAGAGCATTGCACATCCCGATCAAGTGGGATTTGTTTTCATGAAGGATAGCCTTTTTTTCCTTAAAACCAATGAGATCCTCAATCAGTTTGTCAAATTTGGCCTTATTTTTAAGAAGGTTTGGCCGTATTTTGATCTGGCAACCCTACTTGGGTTCACGAATTGTGTGCTGGTGTGAATTCGAGAATAAAAAATTATTTTTGCTTCAATTTGTGCTTAAAGAAATTGGTGGTCCAATCTGGGCAACCGATTTCCTTGATTGGACCGAAGACAATTTTTAAGCCTTTTTTTTTCCCTGCTATAAAGTGTATTTCATAAAAAAAAAGTAATTACACTGTTTTGAAGATAAACTACAAAAAGAAATATTATTCTCCTGTTTTAAACACCAAACAGGGGTTCGATTCATGACTTCCTCATACATAATGGCAAAGGAATAACTAAGAGAAAATATGAAAAAAATCGACTGAGCACGAACGGCTGAAACAGTGAAGCTAAGTATCATCTGCGGATCGGCATGGAGCGCGCAGGTTACGATCGAATGCCACATTACGTTAACGAATGGTAACGATGCGGCAAAACAGCAAGAGAAACTGAAAAAAAAAAACTGGCTCTAAACTCAGAAGTAACTCTTGCTATAATGTAATGCTATGACATTCTTGTTAAATTCTTCTGTTGCAACACCATCATTGCGAACGAGATATGGTCGAATAAGTAAAATTTTGTATAGTCGTGGGACTGAATCAAACCTCTACACCAGATGGGGTAAACTGAAACGCTCAACCTCTGCAGACTCATCACCCACCTGATAACAGAATCGCAAAAGCTACCAATTAAAGATTTCTCGATGAATTTGAATAAAATGTGTAAATAAGGCGGCGAAAAATGCTCCCCGGCCAACGCCACAGTACGCGCGGAACCGACGCAGGCGAGGAACCTTTTCGAGCCCAATGAAAAGGCTATCACGCCTTTACACATTTTTAAAGGAAATTAAGAACCTAGCTAGTGCTGTAGATTTTAAAATGAACCAAGACGCAGCCTGGAGCCTGGGGAGGTACAGCCCGATAGCTCCTCTCCCGATTCGCCATTGCTCACAGGCATAAATAGGAATTTTGGTATACTTCTGCGTCAATAAATAACTGATATATAGCATGAGGCAAGATATGATTCTAGAATAAATAAGAAATTGGTTTTATTGATCAACTAAGATTACTCCAAGAATAAATACTCTAGGCTGAAGTGAGGAGACTTAGCTCATCTCCTTGATGGCCACTAAGAATTCACCTCCCATCGCAGAGTACCCATGATCAGTTTACAGTAATACGTGAACGAACGAAAGTTAAAGG